>JAEIFJ010000368.1:0-20341 GCA_018903435.1 Leucophenga varia | reverse complement strand
CAGTATTACTTCGTTCGGAGATCATGTGTAACCTTTATTCCTTCTTCAACATTAATAACAAATACCATTCCTGAAACGATAGTTGTCATCAATTATCGTAACAGCGCGACAAAACATGAACAGCAGCAGCAACAGCCCATCATAACTGCTTTATCCGCGTGCAGACTGAAGTACTGAAAGGACAGCTGATCTAGTCAGAATCAGAACGATTAGATTCAGTTTCGTTCGATTCTACGGCAAGTCTCAATAAGTCTTTAGAATTGACTTCACGCAATTCGTTTACTTGCGCATATTTATCTCACTTCTTTGGTATGAGCAGGCGACTACATCTGGATTATAGTGATGATGATATTCCGATGATGGGGAAACAATGATAATCATTGTTGAATATAATTAGGATTTATTTAAAATTTTTTATTCTATTATTCATCGGATCAAGCCATTTATAATGGCACACTTACATTTCATTCATAAAGGTATCGTCTAAGAAAATAACTATTTTAAAGGTTTACCAATAATTCCCAGGTTTAAATTCAGAAATCCTGAGCTCACAAAAATATTTTTAATATCTACTAAATGCACCAAGACATTGGCTTTTCCGCTTTCAAGGCCATTGGGCTCTAGTTAAAATTACAAATCGCGTATTGCTCACCTAAAATCAAAAAAAAAAAATTGGTTACAAATCTATTTAGGGTCCCAAACCAAATTTCGAAAGCCCTCACACACATCCAATAAGAACCATCTGAACCTCTCGGTCATAGCATCAGAGATATGGCTTTTCCGGTTTATATGTTTCTATTGACCTCTGATCATTTCAAGTCTGAATCTACAGTAAAATTTTATTGCCTATTTTTAGTCCGAATTTTTCTTGATTCAAAACATATGTTCTTAATACAAAGATCGATTGTTCACGATTTAAAGAACGATTGTATACTTCAGTATCGAACGATTCTGTTCTTGATACGAAACAATAGTTTTTTTTTAATAAAAAGGAAGAATTGTACTTATTATAAATGACTATTCACCTCGAAAGAACAATTATTCTCAAATCTGCTAAGAACGATTGTTCTTGATACAAATAATAGTTGTACTGATATAAGTAAGGATTGTTCTTGATGCAAGAAGAACTATTGCATTTGATCTATGAACGATTATTCTTCTTGCAATGAAAAGATTATCTTGATAAGATTCTTACTGGCGGTTAAAAGATATCATATTCTTACTATTGCTGCCCCTGTTAAAAACGACTGTTCTTGATATAAGAACAAATATTCTATTATTAAGAACATTAGTTTAAGGCAGAGTTTTTCTCAATGTGAATTCCAAATATATATTATGTACATACATGAAAGTGTTCCTCTATAAGAATTTTCATAACTAGCTATGGCTTTAAAATTAATATCTATATTTTTCACACAAACCTCATATTATATAAATCAATCACATGTGTTTACAGTTATGCCTTTTAGGGCATTTTTGGTAGTAATAAAATTTACCCTTACTCTGTTTTTGCTGAACTCTCAGTTGTTGCTAATTTATGAGTTGCTGTCGTCTTTTTTTATTTTTGTTGTTGCTTCATATTTACATTAAAGTTGAATCTATATAAATGTTTTTTCTTCTTTTTTATATTACATTTTTTTCTGTATTACTGTATGCTGCGTATTTGTTTCAATTTTAATAAACATATGAGTGGTTTTGTTTATTTACTTATTTTCTTTCAACTCTCTACTGCTTCACTTCAATATATTGTGTGTCATACAATTTGTCAAATTCAATGTATTGCATTTTCCACTAAATGCTTTAAGAAACAGTTTTCATTTACCGCTTTCTGAATGGTTTGTAAATCGGCTTATGTATCACAGAAGTCTGGCAGTGATTCGCATTACCCGTGCACTTCGTATTTCTTACCACCAGTTGCATGTTTTCTTATCCAGTGCCTTTTTCATCATCATCATCAACACCCAATGTATTTCCAGCATTCAGTATCTGTGCAACAAATGAGAGAGGAAAAAAACTCATCAGCTCAAACAGAGTCAACTTTGATTCTGTTTTTAATGTTTTTGAAAGGCTCACGCTTTTGCATTCAGTATTCTCTTTGTACCAAAAAAAAAAAAAAAAGTGATTTTACAAATTCATTTACCCAGTTTTCTTCTGTAGTAATTGTAACTTTCGTATACATACACCTAGAATGGTGTTTTACATCAGGATCAAAGAACCTACCAAATTACCCTAATGGACTTCTCATACCGATCCATGCATTTATTACTCATGGAGTCCACACCACTGCTCACTTCAATCGGATTATTGAAAATCTTCAGTCTATCTTCTGCCGAACTGTATATCCTCCTGATGTATTCAAGATTTTCGGTGCCGATTGATTTGATTTTATTTTCATTAAAGTTGCGCCATTATGAAAAATTCAGTGAAATGAATAATCTAATACTCGACGAATAAGCAAAAAATCGATAATTTACACAAGTTTCCTTTTTGTTGATGCGAAAAATAACAAAGGCTACAAATAAACGAATTTAACTTTGGAGTTTTACTATTGTATATGTTAGACAACTTTGGAGCACTGCCTTACAAACCATAATTAAACTCCATTAAAAGATTATAGTAGAAGTATTAGAAGTCTGGCTGGATCACTGAAAACTGAATATACCTGGTTCACCACCTGTGATGACTGGGATCAATCCTCATCGTCTTCGTTACTGATTAATAGTTCGACATTATAAACCAGGAAAGTACAACTGGGCGGTGACCAGTCTGTACTAGTTTTCAAGATACGAGCTGTTATCATCAAAAATGCACATATAATACGCTTTCCATCTGGGTCTTGCAAGGCTCAGCACGATCAAGTCCGATTTTAAAAGTGGTCTAACTCACATCTTAGGGATGACTATTAACCGCTGATTTAGTTGGATATTCTTGAAGCCACTAAAGTTCTATGCGGAATTTTGAACAACTATAAAATATAGCATTCTGTCTCTCAGTTTAGTTATAATGTAGTAGAGGAGGAGATCCTTAGAGTATAATTAGTCATGATTCATGGCCATCATGTATCATCCATTGTAAATCTTTAATCACGTTTACAACTTGCAAAGTTGTAAAGATATTGACCTGAAATTTTTAAACTTAATTTTCTGATTCTGAGCAGTTTGTATTTTGAAACAAGTGCCAGCCCATTTTTGCTTGAAACCAAACCTGTGATGTTTTAGATTACCCAGGATTAAAAATGGTTCAGTTTCATGAATCAAGTTTCTTGTCTTAGTTTTCTTATACCCTGTACCCTACCCTCTGGGTATATTAAGTTTTGAAAATGTATGTAACAGGTAGAGAGCCGCCGTAGACTCTCTAAAGTATTTGGCATTCTAGTCAGCATTGAAAAGGAGTGGCCTATAGCTATGTCTGTCTGTCTGTCGTCCGTCAGTCTATTCGTCTGTCCTGCTGTCTGCCATTATGAGAGAGACTATCCTGGAGACCATAATTGAAACTTAGACTCTCCTAAGGGTTTATCTCTACCAGTCTGTTCTGAGATATCCACAATACAAATACTCCAAAGTACTGTTTTATGTTAACTCTTGTTTTTCTTATTCTAGGAACTTCAAATTTTTATAAATTATGCCTTTGATACATTGGCCAAATATTCATGTGGAAGGATTAAAATATTTTTGATGTGTCCCACAAAGGAATATTTTTTTGAGTTTTGTAAATGTAAAAACAATAAAGAAAATTTAGGAGATAAGTCTAAAGTACCCCATTACTAGTTGTTCCCTGGATCATCTTACAGTCATTCTCTTTCAACTTAGAGTTCTTTCTTGTTTTCTTTGTGTCTTCTTAAGAGACAGTCTCCTCTATATATTATTCAGATGGGTTGTTTTCAGAAAGGATTTATTAGAAGAGTTGGTCTCACGCCATGATAAACCGAAAACTGAAGTATATAAATCTCAATCTTACCAATTTTTGTTAAAAAAAAAAACAAAAAAATTCTTCATCATAAGTAGTAAAAATTGCTAAAATAAAAATCAAATATTCAAAAGGCAAAAAAAAAAAAACAAAAAATTGAATCAGATCACTCAACAAATCGGCAACAGGCAATCATTATTATACAGTAGCGTCTTAAATTATTTATGACCAGCGAGTATAGAAGGTTTTCTTCAAGTAAGTATAGTCTACAATGTTTGAGCTTATGGACTGAAAACATATTCTATAATACAAAAAATATCTTTTATGAGCAAAGACTACACAATCCGGATTTTCATTTGTTTTTATCTGTTTAATGTGGATTGAATTTTATTTCTGGATTTTTTCGTAAAACTTCCAAAATGTGAATAAAATGTTTTGTCAAAATTTTAAAGCTTATGGTACATTTATTGAGGTTGTTTTTTTGCGTATAAAATTATACCAATTTTATCATAAAAACAATGGAAAATAATAAAAATGATCTGATTTATATTTGACTAAGTCTTAGTTTCAAAATATGTATTAGGTGATGTTCATTATAAACCTCAACTTAAATTTTTTATTTTATTTTGAAGAGCCTCCAAATTGAGGGTTGTCGAGTGTCGTCTTCGATTTTGATTATAAAAAAAAAAAACAAAAATTATTCAATTTGAAACTCGATTAATGTGAATTGCTGTGCATGTATTAATTTTAAATAAGCAAAAGCAATCAAACAATTTTTTTTATTTATTTATTTATTTTTTATTTTTTTATTTTGGGGGTGTTGACAAATTATTAGCCAGCCTCTCAATCATATCTGAATGGATTCCATACCATACCATACCATATCTTGCATTATTTTTTATTTAATACAAGTAAAAAACTCGAAGAATGCGCGTGTCGTTTTATGTCAATATTCCCAATTTAAAATTTTAAACGCGTTGCCTGAGAAAGTTGAGTTTTTTTTTTTCTTTTGCATCTCGTGTTTGAATTACAAAGTTAATAAAGTGTTGCATGGAAATGAATAAAATAAAAAAAAGAAAATAAATAAAAATACAAACAGGTCTTGAAACCTGTCTTTATTAGAGTTTCTCAGCCAATGATGTTGTCATAGAAAAGTGTGTAAAGTACTAAAGTAAAAATATTAAGTAAAAAAAAAAAAAAACAAAAAATAAATAAATAAATAAATATATATGTAAATCAAATAATATAAAATAAATAACTGAAATAAATCGAAATAAATGAAAATAAATCGAAAATATGAAACTAAATAGAAATGATTAAAAATCGAAGTCAAGTAAATCAGAAATAAACTGAAGTAAATCGAAATAAATCGAAGTAAATCGAAATAAATAAGAAATAAATCGAAACAAATCGAAATAAATCGAAAAATAAATAATTGAAAAGATTCAAGCATTTATTTTGAATACCACCGTGCTATACACTCCACAGACTCACGTACAGTCAAAAGGGCTTTTGAAGAGATTGAAGAGATATCCCGATCAATGGGACTAGCGGTGAACAAAAAGTAAAAGAAGTACTTGGTATACTCTTTTGCAACTATGGGGAATTTTGCCGTCGAGATTGTAGAAATATAAGTGCACCAGATCTCAAAAAAAAAAAAAAAAAAAAAAAAGCAAGAGCAATGATGCCAGCCTAGAATTTAGACGAAGAATTAGCTATATATAACAAATCGGATGCTACTTTGGTCTCTGTAAGCAAATGCGAAGTAGAGATTTATTCAGAATGTTCAAGAAAAATCAAACTCTACAAGACGCTGATTATCTAGTTGATGTATGGCGCAGAATCATGGGTCATGGCAGAAGACTGACAAATCGGCGTTAGGAACATTTGAAAGAAAAGTTTTCGGAAAATCTTTGGTCCTAACAGAGTGGACAACGGTTACCGTATTCGCATGAATTACGAGCTGAACCAGTTATATAACGACATCGATATGATCGGTCCAATCATTATAAACGATTGCACTGGAGTAATGCAACGTGCTTCGAATGGATGTATAAGCTCCAGCGGTGTTCGATAAGAACGTGAACGAAATAAGAGAGGCATAACCATTCAGATGACCGCCGCTTTGCGTTGGAAGGATCGGGTTCTAGGACGTCAAAGTAGGGATCAAAATTGATATCGAGTAGCATTGGACCACACCAGTTGGGTTATACAAGTGATGCAAGGCTTGTAATAAGCTGTAACAGCCACACATATATACCGCTTTTGTTAGTTCAATTGTAAATTTCTGTGTATCAAATATTGCATCACATATATCCATATATATATATATAGAGTAAAATAACCATTTTACTCTCAGTATAATATGATACTGTTTTTTGATCAATTCGATAATTCGATAACAAGTTGTTGCCCTTGACTAGGTGTTTTTCAAGTCGCCTCCAGCATATTTTCTTTCACGTTTAATAATAGTTTTGCAAATTGCCTAAGTAATCGAATAAAGCAAATTCATCAAGGCGATAATTAAGCATTTCACATACAAATTGCTGTTCTGATAACTTTGATCTTTTTATCAGTTCGGTCTTCATTATTCTCAAACGAAATGGTTATATCGACGATTAAACATTAAAAAAAATGGGCTGCTCTCATCAAATAAAAAGCGTTTAAAAGTTCTTTGAATAATTCAAAAAGTCAAAAAAATAACGTTCAGAAGACGTCAAACGTTTTCACATATTCAAGCCCCATTCTTTGGCTGGAAGTACTAAAATTCTTTCAACGTTTTGCAACGATAAACTAAATGTGAAGAAACTTATCTTGGACCCTGATCCCCTTTACAAAAAAAAAAATGATCTACGCCACTGATGATCGGCACGTATATATATAAAATTATTTTAAAATTCACTCTGTATATTTGAGCTTCGGTTCCGCACAAGTTTAACGTTTTCAACTTCAGTTTACAATACATTTTAATTATTCAAGCAGAACCATGTATGGCTTTCAGCCTGAACTCTGGTTACCGCCAAACATAACTCGAAAAAAAAATGAAAAGTGTCACAAACTCGAATGCGTTTCTAATTAATGTTTTTCCTACATATAAAAGGTTTTAGAAGTAACGAGCTCAACCATAAACTAAGAAAATAAAAGCTAGTTTAAGACATTTGAATTTATGGCCTTCGGCAAAAAATGCAAAATCGTTTTAACTAACTAAAAAGTATTTTAAAGGAAAAAATATGAATTTACCCCTGAACAAAAAAAAAAGAACTTTTTTAAATAAATTTGTAAACCACATGTAAAAGTTAAAAATAGAACAGGTATATAAGGGATGATCGAACACACAGCGCAAATGAGTAACGCAATAACTGTTTTGCGTTTATCAAGTTATACGGTGAAATAACAAGATAACGAAAGGATCATATAAGAAGCCATTATAAGGAAAAGAAAATTCAAGTGAATGGCTATGAAAATAAATTAACGTTTTCAAAGTAATTACCCTTTCGTATGAGCATGTGCAACCGTAACGTCAATTAATTGCAAAAGTATTAAGGACTGGGACCCCCTAAATAAAAAAAGAAAGGACATGTGAAAAACGTGCACACGCGCTAATTCATTTATATAAGCATTTATATTTTTGATTGTTGTATAATACTTCTATTTTTTTGTATTTTTATTCAAATATAATTCATTAGCCAATACTGTCTTTGCTTTCATCATGTCTTTGCTATTAACTACCGGACATATACCTTCACATGTATTATAGATATCATATAAATATTTATCCTGTGTTCCAGGGTATCATGTTCACACAGTTGTACATTCGCAGATTTTATTTAACTTTGCGTCTGTTTCTAAGCTTTTTATATGCGAGATCTATATGGTTTTTATTGGAAGAGCTGTTTAGATTGCTTATCATGCTTTTTTTTTTTCTCCCCTTTTACAGTTTTTTCGCGCTGTTTCAGTCGATATCCTTGTATGTGCGTTTTGTTTTGGCTACCGGCATTTTAATGTCAAGCTTTTACTGATTTTACGATCATGGCGGGTAAATGTGATTTAAAATCAAACGATGTTTGAGTGTTTAATAAGAAAAAAAAAACTAATTTTTAATAAATTTTGTTATCTTCTTTGATGTTTTCCCCAGAGTCATAAGCGGAATGCCGGGATCAGTTGACGGATTGTAAAAAATGACGTGATGAGCGGAATCGGAAAAGTTAAGAGAATTGGTATAATTCTGATATTCGAAACTTGATATTGATTTCAGATGTGTTTCAGATTCAAGCAGCAAATTTGATCTTTTTACGATAAATAAAAAAATGTGTTTTATACCCGAAACAAGCTGAATTACCCGACCTTGCGCAGGTATAAAATAGTTAATGCAAAAATATTTTTGTGACACCAACCATCTGTTCCAATTGCTCACTATTCCAATTAAACGATACTTTCTCTGCTCCATGGTTTCAGATCATTTTTTTTTTTATTTTTTTTTTTGGTGAGTTAGACCCATGCAGAAAAACAATTATAAGTAAAGAGCCAGCTGGATGATTTACATGTTCAAATTAACTAACCATCCCTGCTCTCCCCTACCAAGCCTCTAGTGTGAGTAGTCGGTCAGGCCATTCTTGAGTTATGGAGTGCCAATTGAAATTTACACTTCTACTTTTATTTCACAACTAGATTTTAAAACTTGGAGTACGATCGTATGTAGGAATAGCACGAAAAATAATTTGATTCAATAATCTGATTAAGCAAATATTGTTCTTAAACAATTTATTGATTAATCGTGACGTTCCTAGTTGTTTGGGTTTGATATAAATCCTCTGTCTGAAGCCAGAGCCAGAATATTTTGTACCTGTTATAGTGAAGAATTTTTATTATCGGTTTATCGGCAAAGTTGGTAGTGCATTTAAAAAACATTTGTAGATCCCATAGAGGTATATATAAAGTGTGATCAGCCCGTTAGCGAGTTAAAGATCAAGTCAATTAATGTCTAGTCATTCATCTGTCTGCTTATTTCTACGCCAGTTCAAGTACTAGATAATCTCCTTTCAGTTTGGTTTCCAAATCTTTCAAGTTTTTTGACATGGAATTCAATAAAAAAACAGAAAGCTTAATTGAAGTCATGATCTTTGGCAGCTATGTATTACTATTAGCAACCTAAATTTTTTGGAGAGTATGCAAGTCTTATCTCTTTCCTCTTCCTTCCAAATCCTCTAGATAAGATATGAGAGATTTGAAGGTAAGTAAATAAGATTTTTTATTATCACCCCTGATTTGTATCTTTTAAGGAGCCCCTCAGAGATAATTTGGAACAGTGACAAACCACTACATATAGGATTATCATAAATATGTTGATTATACATAAATATTTAATTTTTTTTTTTTATCTTGGTGGATCATTTTTCAAACTATTTTTTGAGTGTTTTTTTTTTAGATTAAGTAAAGCTTAAAGGTTTAATTTACAATTAAATATTTTCAGTAGCTTATATGGGGTTATACGACAAGGGTTGGAGATATTACAGATCTTGAGAGTCAACTTTCTATGGCAGATGAACATTGGGATCATAGCTTTTTATTTGGATTCCAACATATTGTGATCAAGAATAGATACGCCATGCAGCATAAAAAAAAAAAAAAAAAAAAAAAGTTGCATGCAACGGCGACGATGACGACGACGATGAAGTATTGCGCTAAAAAAAAAAAAATTTTTGGTTTCGTCTCTACGGCAAGAAGTTTGCTGCATGCAAATTTTCTTTATGAAGATAAATCTCGCCTAACTACCATTGATGAAGTCATATTTAAGCCAAGCTGCAACAGGCGCTTTACTGCTGCTGCTGCAGCTTGGCTTAAATTCCGCATAGATGCGATTCTGGATAGCTTTCAATGGCGGCATAATTTTTTTCTCTCTTATAGAACACAAACACGCTATCTGCTGCATACGTTCTTAAGTTTGTTTTGTAGTTGTTGTTGTTGTTGTTGTCTGACTCCATAATTCGAAGCCAGCCGTTGCCTATCAAGACGCTCATAAATCAAGCGCCTAATTAATGGTATAACTTTCGCGTTTCATTTGATAAAGCGTGAAAATTAGAACTCGCTCATGTTTATCAATTATAAGTTTTTTTTTTAACTTTATTTCTTTGGAGCCAAATGCATATCTTTTTAATTTCTATTTAGAGTGCCTTTTTGGCGGTTTTTCGTTTGCCTTCAGCTTGGAGGTATTAGTTATGTTTAATCTTTGTGAGTTATTTTTCGTTTGATGCATATTTATCAAAATGATTCACGTAGTTAGAGTTTTTCAAATTATTTAAAGCTAAATTTTGTATATTAAAGAGCAATGATGCAGTTGAAATATTTTTATTGCTTACAAAAATTTTGATAAATAAAAATATATATTAGAACCATGCATCGATTAATCTGACAAATTGATATAATCGACACATAATCGACACATAATCGACTCGAGTTTATGTATCGAATCACCGAATGCTATGATGCAGCTTATGTATTTACTCGAATAAATGGATATACTTGAAGCAATTATTCAAAGTTTCGGATATCCGACCGAGTATTCGAGTATCCGAATAAGTTTTTTTAAATATCTGACACAATTTTAATCGAAGTCGATATGTTCGAGTCAATCTGTAACGAAGTCAGCTATGGTCACTCGTTTGAGTACCTAGCAAATCACTTGAGTTAGTCCAAAATAGCAAAATGATGAGAGCACAAATTTTATGAAATATTCGGGAGAAGGTCGTTTTTTTTCATAAATTGTATGGACGACCCTAGTTCGAACTTTTAGCAGACAAAGAGCCACCAAGCTTATAAAATATAGTAATCAGATATATGAAAAGTTAAATAGGATGCCGCCAAAAGTTCGTGCGGTTTTTATTGTCATTTCGTGCGATAATTTGTTGTCATTTAGAAGGGAATTTCATTATTTCTCTCATAAAAGCCCTTAATGGCAAAAAAAAGCCTGAGACAAACCAGTTTTAAAACCACCAAGATCATTTGGCAAAAAAAGAAGATGATAATCGACTAGGCATTATAGTAAAACCTCTCCCGAGCTGTTGGGGCTTGAAGAGAATTCCCTTATACCATTTTAAAAGATGTTTTGGGCCTCAAACATTTCAAGTCTCGATTGTACAAAAATAATGAATTTTCTTGAAAAAAGTGCACTGATTCTGTGTGACTTTTTTCCACAAATGCAACCAATATTGTTCCGCAACTACCTTATTCACCTGATTTGGCTCCGTGTGACTTTTTAGACTATTTTCAAAACTCAAAAAGACCACTCCAAGGAAACCGTTTTGAGTCAATTGGAAGACATTAAACGTGATTCAGCGCGCGGTTTGAAGGCTATACCGGAAGAAGACTTTTTGACATGCTTCGAGGACTGTTAGAAGCGGTGGTATAAGTGTATTAAATCGGGAGGAGACTATTTTGAAGGAGACGAAATTGGAGAAGGAAGAATAAATAAAGATTTTTTGACCTATTTCATCCATTCCTACTACTTTTTGGTCACCGTAGTACTTCGTAATGGTAAAAAAAAATTGTTTCATTGGGAAAGTCAAATAAATATGTACTTTTAAGAGTACTCAAAGATTCTAGCTGTATAAAATATCGTATTTTACAGATGGAAACTTTTGTTTGGGTACCTTTAAAACGATTAAAATAAAATCTAACCAAATCAATTTTGGCTCTAATATGTCACGGAATATGTTGACTTGATAAAAATTTGTAGCGTATTGTAATACACTGTAACTGAATAATTTCTTATTGTCATATTTTTTTTTGTTCTGCTCGGTATGAAAATTTTAATTATTTTGCATTTTTATTTGATTTATTTAAATTACAATACATATTTTTTTCCCCAATGTCCCTTGAGTAATTTCATTAATTAAAATCGCTTTTAATGCGCATAACAGATTATGACATCAAAATGAGATTTTCCAATATTCACATTTTATTTTATTTTATTTTAATTTTTTTTTTCATAGCATATTATGCGGTTTTTATTATTTTATGCAGTAAATATATATTTTTATATTATATATTTCTGTGCATATTCAAGTGCATTTAAAAAATGTTAATTGGTTTTTATTTCGTTTTTTTTTTTTTTTTTTTTTTTAATCCGTCAATCAATTAAAAATACAACTGCGATTTAATTAATTAAATCAACAAAAGGCAAAATAATAAATTTTAAAAATAATAATAATAATTTGCAAATATATATTTGCAATTTATTTTTTATTGAATAATGGGCGTCTCGTCTAACGGTACTTGAACGCCATTACAGACGCCATTATATAAATTCGTTCATTTTCTTTTTGTTTTATTTTTAACTTGAATTTATGTAAATTTTCACATTTATTTGCCACACTTTAAGGCTAAAAACTTTTAGAAATGATAAATTTATTTTATTTCTGGGTTTCATTTTTCTTTGGGCACTGAAAATGAATTTTTTTATTGTTGTATTTTTGCTTTTTAATGCCAACTCACCATTAGTTCAACTTGGTTCTGTGCCTGTGGCAACAATTATGTAAATTAACTCTTTTTATACACTTTAAATATATTAAATACGAAGTATATACTTATATAAATTTATAGCAGAGTTTGTAACGCCTTGAATGACGGACAGACGGACATTTTTCTGGTAACTTTAGAAATTTGTCTTTGGTGTTTGTTTGGAACCATTAAAAAATGCAAGTCTGAAATCCCAAAGTCACTTTTTGGTCAAATTTTCAAGTGAGTAGCGCATTAATGATTCGCTTCAAGTGAAGTAATAGTTAAAATTATCTTTGGCGATGGCAGTTCAACTTAAATAGAGTATTAGCAAAAAAATACAACACGACGGGACATTGAAAAACTTTACCTAATGTTTGTACTGACTATAACAAATTTCTACTCGAATATTTTATGCGAATACATAATGTTTTATATTATAATATCTTCAGATACATACTATATACGTGTATCTTTATATATATATTTTATCATTTTGTTTGCGTTTAAACAAATTAAACTTTGCCTTTTATTCATGTGCATTGAAAAGGCGCATTTGTAACAAGTTTAATGTAGGTGGTACTTACACTCACTCAAAAAAAAAAAAAAATAATTTGAATTAAATTTAAAAAAAAAATGTAAATAAATTTTTATTTAAGTATCAACATCTGTGAATGAATTAAAGATGCACCACGCTCAAAACTCTTAATACTGCTCACAACTGAAACGTCTGAAGAAAGCCAAGTCCCAGAAGCAGCGAATAGGTTAAGAATTGTGTATCATAAGAATTGTGTATCACCAGGTCAAACACATCGCCAGAAACTTCGTGAGCATCGGTTGAACAGTTTCTTAAGTATTTACCTTATTTTTGTCTAAAAGAAAGCCTTATGAAAATTATATATACATATATATGGTTGTCAAAAATCTCCGTTCCGCTTTTTGTCTTGAATTGAATTTCGCGGCTATGGTCTTGACATAACCTACAAAACGACGGTATGCATATTAGTTTGGGATACTGCATAAAAAAGTTATGGAATTCACTAACGCCGAAATTCGTGCTATTTTGAAGTTTTCTTTCGTTAAAGGCAAATCCGTTAGAGAAACGTTCCGTGAGATTAATGATGTTTTGGGGGATGGTACCTATTACTTCTAACCGCGGAGGAATGGTTTCGACGATTCAGAGCCAATGAAAACGACACCATGGATAAACCAGCCAGCGGAAGACCTGGACGACGAATACCGATCAAATCATGGAAAACATCGAGTTAGACCGCCATGTGACATCGCTCAGAGATGGGAGTTAGTCACCAAAACATTTTAAGCCATGTACAGAAAAAAAAAAACCTGATATTTGGGTGCCGCATGATTTGACGCAAAAAAAACCTTCTGGACCGAATCAACGCCTGCGATATGCTGCTGAAACGGAGCGAACTCGACCCCTTTTTTGAAGCGGATGGCGAAATGGAAATGATGGCGGCGAAAAATGGATGACATACGACAATATCAAGCGAAAACGTTCGTGATCGAAGGCCGGTGAATCGTCCCAAACAGTGGCCAAGCCGAGATTGACGGCCAGGAAGGTTTTTTGCTGTGTGTTTGGTCGAAATTGGAAGGAAATCATCCACTGATTGCCTCCCATATGGCCGGACGCTTAAAATTCTCATCTACTGTGAACAACTACCGCTTTTAAAGCAGGCAATCGACCAGAAGCGTTCAGAATTGGCCAACAGAAAGGGTGTAGTGTTCCACCAGGACAACGCCAGGCCACACACATCTTTGGTGACTCGTCAGAAGCGACGGGAGCTCGGATGGGAGTTTTTAACGCATCCACCATAGCCCAGCGCCACTGCAGAATAGAAAAGAGCCGAAAGAGCAGCCGAAAGAGAAACCGAAATACCCGTACACCGTAGTATTCGCGAGTATACATATATTTTTGAACAGCTCGAAGAGATCTCTCTGCTTGATGTTGTACCATTTAGTCGCTCGTTTTAATTTTAAACTTCTGCTTTCTATGGACTGTTTTTTTATGAACGCCATTAAAATAATTTATATTGAAACGCCCACTCTTGCAAATAACTATTTACGACTAATGTTGTGTGGCGGGTATTTAAGCTTCGGTTTTAACGAATTTAAAGTTTTTTCCCTTCGTAGTTATAATATTTTTTGAATTAGTCATACCTATTAATTATTTTATATATATATAACAACAAATTAAAAATACGGCGTGACGCATTCAAATAGATTACTTAAGCAATAAAATTATAATAGTTCACACAGTCAGCTTCAAGTATTGCTAAAAGAAATTAGCTTATTAATCAATAACAATTTGCAATTTGCATTATCTGTGAACTATCAACGACCTTTAAACTTAATCTTTAACTTAATCAAAAACTATTAATTTGTCTGTCTGTCCGACTGTCTGTCTGAAACGAAATGGCAAAAATAAATGTTGTGGTTACTCAATAAACACAAAAAAAAAAATAATAGAAAAGTTAAACTAGATTTGCAATCAATTGCCAAAAACAAAATTTAGCAATAATATAAATTGCTTTATTCTAATTAAAATAAATAAATTTCAACGAAAAATGACATGGGAAAAATTATAATGCAAAAAAAAAAGCATCATAAACATTTAAATATAAATTAAATTAATAAAATATCTTGAAAAGAATTAGCAATAAAATTCCAAAAATATAAAAGAAACCACAAAAAATTATGCATAACAAATGCGAAATCAATTTTTGAACATTTAATTTGAATAAATATTTTCCCACAGCGTAGATTTTGATAGAGCAGCCAGAGATAAAGATTAGACGACCGATTTGCGTCCAATATGAATAAAATAAATAATGCTGATAATATTTTTTTTTTTTCCGCTGATAACATTCAAATTGACTAATTTAAGATTCATAATTTCAAATATTGGGGTTAATTTTTTTTGGCGTTTTAAAAGCCTCTATAAAAAAGTAATTTTTTTCAGAGATTCCTAATAAAATTTGCTTCATTCTTGAATTTTGCATGTGGTAAAAAAGATGAACAAAAAAAATGCGTACTTTACGTGCACTTGTGGCTTTCATTTGATTTGGTACGGATTGCCTTGCGTAAATCGTGTTGGCTGCGTGTATCTTTCGAATATGCAAAGCAGCCAGGCTTAGTTCGGTTGCTTAAGCCCAAAAGAAGTTGTCAATAAATCTGTTTTTGTGTGGTTTTTTTTTTTTTTCTTTGCATTTCCGCTAACCAGCAACCTGTGCGAAACGCTCTACAAAAAAAAAAAAAAAAAAAAAAAAATACTAAAAGTAAAACGCGCACTCGACAAACAGTAGTAGCCTACCCCATGTCAAAACGAGGTGATTTAGAATTGTCGAATTTTATTTAAATTGGATGCAAACATGCAAAAATTTTTGTTGTAGAAAATCAATAAATAAGAAAATCACAAAACTAAAATAAAAAATACAGATTTACTTTTGTTAAAGCAAACTTTTAATACTCTTCACATGAAATTTACATTCTTATATAAAAGAATATTAAGAAATTTGAATGTGGAATGTAATCTACCATAATATTGGGTTGTTCAATAGATGGCGACTCTTTTAACATATCTTAGGTTGTACTAATCGCATCGGGTCATCCTGTACGGCGATTTAAAGAGGCTACCCAGAGCTACAAAGACACCCAGACTGTGTTGTGGTCATATGTTTCAGTCTCAAGTTATAGCGCGTCAAAGATGGAGTCCACCAAGCTAGAAATTCGCCATATTTTACGTTTTTACTACCTGAGAGAGGTAAAAATCCAAACGAAGGCGGCCGAAAAAAATTGTGAAGTTTATGGGCCCGATGCTGTAACGATTCACACAGCACAGCGTTGGTTCAATCGATTTCGTTCTAGTGTCCTCGTAGAAACCGATAAAATAGTCGAAATCATCCAAGTGGACCGGCTCGTTCGATTGGCCAGGAACTGGGTATAAGACATTTGGAACCATTTGCAGCAATGGGATTTCAAAAAAAGCTAGATATTTGGGTGCCACACGAATTAACGTGTGGTGGTATTGGAAAGGAGGAGGCGGGGTTTATAAGGGGGCATAACGAAGTTGCCTTCTAAATGGCAATAATTGGCAATTGCGGAGAATACGAAGGTTCTGAAACGATATGAGTCGAGTTTTAGGGACAAAAATCACGAAAAAAATCGAAAAAAAAAAAAATTGAAAAATAATTCAATGATTTTGTTTCCAGTCGAGATTTGATGCGTTTGAGGCCCAAGACATCATTCAAAATTGTATTGACTGAGCCTTTCGATATGCCAATATCATCAGCAATCGACCGTTTTCCAACACTAAATCATTAATTTTTGGATGTGAACTTTGTCGGTAGAGGTTCATAGACGCTCAGGACGCTCTTCCTCTATCCGTCTGTTTGCTTCTAAAGGGTTTATTAGATCATTTATTGGAACCAAGGTACCAAGCTCACTTTTAAGGTATGGCTCCTTTATAAATCTAATATTTAAGCCTGTTTTCACTTTAAATTGGATTAAAGCAATTCTAATTTTGACTCAATAATGCACAACAGGTTTGATTAAAATCGGTCCACTATAACATATAGCATCCATACAGACTCCTGATTTTCCATAAAAATGATTTTAATTATTATATTTTTAAAAGTTGCACTTATAAACCAGAACATAGTGTCTTAACCTGAGCTGTAATGGGTCTACGATCCCCACCCATCCCCTTTGCGAGCTCTTTAGAGTATTGTGTGACGAATATTTGAGTTTCAGGTTCTAAATTTGATTTATTAAGTCAACATCTCACCACTGCTATTCTCTTGGAGGGATTATTACTCAGTAAATACTTGTACGTAGGAGTAACACAATCATCAATTTCAAGTGCATCGGAATCTATAGAAAAATAGCAGAGAACTAATTTTCAAGAGAATTAAAACCACGAAACTCAAGACCAAATTTAAACCGGTTTTGAATTGAACTGATTTTTGAACACTAACCGTTTTGTGGTTGTATATTTACCTCATTCCAATCGTAGACTCATCTCTGCGAAATAAAAAATAATTTTAAATTGTTGAGGAAAAGCAATCCATCTAAAGGTCTCGTTCGGTTCTATAAAGAACGTTAAGTACGATATGTTTTTTTCGCACTTTCGTAAATAGTTTCTTTTTTTCTTTTTTTTATGTAATAGCTTAAATTAATTAATATTGATAATAATTGCTAACAAAAACTGACGATACATACTCAGCTCGCGATTCCCCAAAAATGCTGAACAGAACCACTGGGAAATTTTTATAGTGGTTTGAGAGTAAGAATTAAACACAGTTTTTTTTTTTAGTTTTTCAAGAACCTTAATAAAAAATGGGTTCCTTATTAAGTTCACTCTCTCGATAATCTCATTTATGTTATAAAATTACTGCATGAACTTCTTGTTTAGTATGTTCTAAAAAATGTTGAAAGACTCGTGTTCTTGTTTCAGAAAATATTTCATGCTTGTATCAAAGAACTATTCGTTCTTAATACAAAAAAGTTCAAATGTCTTGAATATTGCAAAATTATTTGGTAGGAATTATGAATGTGATCCGAAAAATTTGTGCTTGAATTCATACTATGTGAACTATTTTCGTCAATTTTTTTTTTAAAAATACGTTGCAAACTTTTTTTGATAAAAACGCTAATACCCATTCTCATACGATGTGTGACAAGTATAATAAACAAATAAATAAATAAAACAAAAAAAAAAAACCTTCGAATAAAGTCAGAATGCTATCTTGCATCGAAATACAGAACTGGATCATTCCGAGCAGTTCAGTTTTAGCAGAAGAAGGAGTTATATGTGGTGTGTTGTGCAAATGCAGCAAAAAGAGATGCAAAGAGCAAGGGTTATGATGTGATGTGAATGGGCTCATGCGTATTTGCGCAATCCCAGTGTGGATTTGAAGTCAAGACATCTTTAACTTTGTCTTAGCTGTTGATCAATTCTTCTTTATTTTTTTTTTCTCTTATGTTTTGCATGCATCTTTATTTTATTTATCCAGTTTATTTTATATTTTATTTCGATTTTGATTTTATTTTTTTCATTACGAAATTGTTTTGTGCTTTGCAGTTCATTAAAATTTCGTTTGTGACTAATAAATATAAATTCTCCTTGTTGTGCTTTAAGGACATACATAAGCCATATGCAAATTGATTGTGCTGCAACGATAGAGTAGCATATTGTAGAATACAAAAAAAAAAAAAAAAAATAAAACGGAGAGACAGACGGACATAGGTTAGTTTCATGTGCGGTATTTTATTTTTTTTGTTTTCAAGATGATCTCGTGTGTTGTGTTCGGTTTATTATTTTTTTTTAGGTGCTTCAGTAGTTGTGGGTCTTATCAGATGCTGTGTATGTTTAATATATGTTTTAATTAAATTTAATTAAATTTTGCTGGTTGTTGTATTTATTTCTTTGTAGCAAATAAGCAGCATTCGGTTAAAAATAAGTAATAATTCTGTTAGTATTTATATATAAAATAATAAAATATTAGTGACTTGATTTTAATACCGCCACACATAGTCCGGAAGGATATTAACAGTTTGTCGGAAAGTTTGTAACGCATTAAAGGAGGCATCGGAAACCCCATAAAGTATATATATTATTGATCAGCTCGACGAGACGAATTGATTTAGCCATGTCCGTCTGTCTGTCTGTATGTCCGTCTGTCCGTCTGTCCGTCTATCTGTTGCAATGCGTTTTTCTCAGAAAGTTTTGAAGATATTGACCTGAAATTTTAAACTTAAGCTTTTGTGCTCCTAAGCGGCTTGTATTTCAGAGCCAAGGTGCCAAGCCCATTTTTAGATATAGCCCCATTTCTACCACTTTTTTTTCATTTTTTGTATAAAAATATTATATAAAAAAAATTATTTATAAAAGTATTTACTACAAATTGGCTAAGAACATGAAATGAAAGCTGCCATGCTCATTTTTGATATGGCCCCCATTCAAACCTAGTGCCCATTTTTCAGGTTTTATATTAAAATAGTTCTTATTTATAGATATATTCACTCTAATCTGGGTAAAATGACTTCTGCTGTTATCCTATGATAATTTACAATTAATTTACAAAAATAATCAAGAATAGAGATTTCACCAGTTTAATTCAGGTCTGAAGGGCACGTCCAGGAGGTGACTTCTTTTGAGTCTCCTTGTGTGTTGACTGTTGTCGAGTAAGTTTACCGCTAACTGATTATCATGATACTCCAGTCTGGAGATGTAGCGGGTTCCGTATTTACGAATTTCGTTTCGCACAGACGGTACGTCTGGATCTCTGTGGATAACGGAGTTTCGACGTAGTTGCTGCACCTATGATCCTGCAGTGCAGCTTGCTTCGGAAACGCTGTAGGATTTCGATGTTGGATTCGGCTGCCGTCAAGCAGTGCTCAGCTCAGATCTCCCTGTCGAGTAGCCAGCTTTAGTTTAGCTAACTTTAAATTTAGCTGCTTCATTTTGAGAACAAGGTGAACCTGCCAGTTTATGACGTCCAACTAGGATGAGGCCCAGGTACCTTGCCTTGTAAGTCCTATTATATGCACAATTTTTTCTGAACCTAAAGTTTCTAGATTAGGTACCTACCAAAGAAATTTTTATGTAATAAGACAAGATTTTGGGTAGGTTTGTATGCAAGATATCACTTAAAACTTTCCACACTGAAAACTAATTCTTAGTAGAGGCAAAATTTTACTTGATCTGTTATGTCATCTTCTACCTGTTACCTATATTTGCACAAATTTTATATAACTTCTCAATCTTTGGGGTACAGGGTATAAAAGCAAAACGATGTTCTTATCGCTTCCTAAAACTTTGAAACTTTTTAAAACGCCAGAAACGGCATTAAAAATACTTATTTGAAAATAAGAGGGCCCATGGACGAAGAGTTTGGCAAAATGAGCCTTGAAAATCTGCAGG
>JAEIFJ010000366.1:0-48191 GCA_018903435.1 Leucophenga varia | reverse complement strand
GGAGATATATAAGGGTGATACCGAAATCGTAGTGTTTTGATGTAAGTATTCTGGTGCAAATACACCATTACACCGATACTTTTTAATAAAATGATTGTTTTATAAATTATGCCAACGCTATTTCGATTTGTTTTAAAGCTTTTGATCTTTTACTCTGTAGCAAAAACATTTTTACGAAGCTAAAAATATTTAAAAATGTATCTATTGTATAAACGATGCTACAAAAACTAAAGCATTTATGCATTCAAGCAAGAATTGGTAAGGTGGTCAACTTGTCTTTCTTTCCAAAAAAGTTTTAGATTAAAATTTTTTTGTAACATTCCATTGCATTTTTGCAATATAAAAATCTTTTAAAATATTTTTTAATAAACATTTAAAAATGCTGACTTTTGTATGAAAAATGCATAACACATTTTTAATGCTATTATTAAATGGAATTTATGGTTAAACATTTTTGAAAAGACATTGAAAAAGGATTAAATATTTTACAAAACAAAAGCTGTAGTATCAAGTTAAAAAAAAAAATATTAAAATAATTAACTTTTAATAATGGCAACAAACATAATAAAACTTGAAGCTTAAATTTTTTGTATTAAAAACCAAAAAAGAAGCTTATATGTGCAGCGTTACACATTAAAAAGGAAAATTTTATGAGCAAAATGAACACAAAAGAAACACATAAAAAATAAAAATAAAAATTCAAAAAAAAAAACTAACGAAAGAAAAGCAAACAAAAACAGGATGTAAACCACAGCTGTTGGTCACATATATAAAGTACAAAATGGCGTACACAGAACCGAAAACATTATAATACAATACAGCAGATACACATATGTGCAGCAGCAGCAGCAAAAAATAAAGCAGAATGTAGCACTTGCAGCACGCGTTGAAAGTTTTCAATTTTAACGACTTCATTAGAAACGCATGATGAGCAATAACGATAACAGCCACAACGTTGTGGCAAACGCAAACAGATACATAAATACTCAAAACACATACATACACATACACGCAGACACACAGACAGACGGACAAACTAAAAAGTAGCATAGACAAATATTAAATGTGCTTAACTCTATAAGTAGGTATGTCTGAGTAGTAACTAAGTAGCTCATTCCGCACTCGTATAACTTTTCAAAGTGCGAAAAATAGCACATCAAGCGAAAAAATTTTTAAACTCTAAAAAAAAAAAAAAAAATTACACAGACTAAAAGACCACAAAAATGAAAAAGAAAAAAAAAACAAGGCAAAACGGTAACTTTGGTGGAACCGAAGCTCAAATAACTGTCACACGAAACTGTGAATCTGTATTCTATATAAATCTTTTCACCTGGCTGACTGTCTGATTTCAGGTGATCGGCCTTATTATACCCGTTACAAAGTGTAAACGGGTATATTCAATTTATTGAAAGTTTGCAACGCATTGAAGGAGACATCGGAGACCCCATAAAGTATATATATTGATCAGCTCGATGAGACGAATCGATTTAGCCATGTCCGTCTGTCTGTCCGTCTGTCTGTTTGTTGCGGTGGAGTTTACTCGGAAGTTTAAAGATATTGACCTGAAATTTGAAACTTAAGCTTTTTGTGCTTCTAGTTAGTTTGTTATGTCAGAACCAAAGGTGCCACGCCCATTTTCAGATATAGCCCCCATACAAACTTACTACTTTTCGACTTTTGTATGAAAAAAGTTATTATTTATGGATAACTTTTAGTACAATGTAGGGTAAAAATACTTCTAATGGCGTCAATATCAAAAGAATGTTACCACGCCCATTTCAGACATTGCCCCCATACAAACTTACCACTTTTTTCGATTTTTGTATGAAAATACGTATTATTTATGAATATATTCAATGCAAATAGGGTAAGAACACTTTTAATGTCATCCAATGTCAATTTTAAGGCCACGCCCATTTTTATGTATAGCCTCCATACAAACTTACCGCCCATTTTCGAGTTTTGTATGGGAAATCATTTATTATTTCTGAATGAGATTCAATTAAATTTGGTAAAATCAATTCCAATGTCCACCTAAGTGAACACTTTCGTATATGGTTAAGGATCGGGCTAATATAACATAAAGCCTTCATACAAATTTGACCAAATTCATTGTGAAATTCAATCTAAGCAGCTGGTGAACATATAGGCTTTATTAAAAGTGTTGTGTAACGGGTATTTCAGCTTCGGTTCCACCGAAATTAACGTTTTCCTTGTTTTTATTTTTATTGTAGATAGATGATATGTACTATTATCATTGCGTAGAGGAGCACTAAGGCGGGGGTTTTATTCGGAGCGCCAAAACCGGTCTTAAAGCCATATCTTTGGAATGAATAGACAAAGAATCTGGGCACATTTCTAAAAATTTGGCCCTGGAATCCATGGTGGATCAAAATATATATATAAATTTTTTAATTTTAAGTAGCACTAACACGTAATGGGGGAAAAAGAAACGTTTGACTAGGGACTTAATAAAATGAGTAGAGCAAGAGATAAGAGACTGATATTGGGAATTCGAAAGATGATTTAAACTTATTTATGATGTGTTTCAGAAGTTTCTGAAATTTTTACCTGTGGTCCAGCGGGCTAATATAGGTGATGCCTAATCAATATTTAGAAAAAGTTGTATTATTGGCTCAATAAGGACCTTAAAACGGGAAAGACATATTTTTGATATGGGAATACATTAAAAACTTAATATTGGGCGCATTTAAAAGATGGCTACAAAAATATTTACGTTTTCGAAGGTTTTCCGATAGTCTAGAGACTTGATATAAGGCTCTTTTGGGTTCAATGTTTAGCTTGACGACTATGTTAATTTATCATTCGCTTAGCGGACAGTCGCCAGACATTGCAACATCGAATCTTCTCTTACTATATATAGTATAAAGAATGTATTTAGTTTAGCAAAGCTTTCGTAATGATGGTCAGTGGTTCGATACCTAGAATCTGTAGACAATACATTGGTTGACATACATTTAAAATGAGAACCCTGATCTAGCACCTACGAAATCCAAACACGAACGCTGCTACAGGTTTTTGTATTACAGACAATGTGCTTGTATTAAGAACAAATTTGCTTAAATTGCAAAACGACAGAGCAATGAAGTGAAAATGTTAGCTACTGTCCTTTTTAAACGTCCGTTTGTTTTTGAACATTTGGTATAGAACATTGCTTTCTTCAGAGGAAATAATAATGAGTGTTGTGGCTAAAATTTTTGTGAAAAAAGTAATGTTCTATCTCTTTATGTTTTTGAGCTACAGCCGTTCTCCTCAAACCATACCGCACATTTGAAAACTACAATAGATAGAAAGTTGCTCTCTTCGGAAAATAAAGGTATCTAATAACCGTTCTTTTCTGAAAGAACGCAACTTGCTATCTCTTTCAGCTTTCGAGCCATGTGGCTTTGTTTAACGAATTCTTCCACTTTTCATACAAATTGTATGATTTTGAAGTAGTATTAACTATTTTTCTAATTTAAGCCCTATATTTGATAATATGTATACACATTTTGTTTTGTTTATTATTTTATTTTGTTTTTGAAATGTCTTAACACTTTTGAATAACATTTTTAAGTTTAAGGGGGGCTATTTTCAGTGAAAGTTTCGTTATACTGCTATTATTTTTCTCGCTGTAAAATTGGTTTTTAAAGACATAATTTTTCAATAAATTAGTATTATGGGCCGGAAATTTAAAATTATTTATAAAACATCACCATATATTTTATAGTTTTCTTAATAAAGCGATTCAAATTTTGAAAAAAAAAAATTTTGAACAATTGTGCTTGATATGAGAACGAATGTTCTCACATAAACGTTGCCGTTTGGGTGTCATTTGTAGACACAACAAGTTTATGAAAAACACTTAACAAATGAGTTAGCTGGTTCTGGCTGGAAAAATCAGTAGGCTATGAAGACATAGAAACATGTCCATGGCGGACATGTTTCTATGTCCGCGATGAACGTTGAAACCATACAACCGATGAGACCCAAACCGGATTCATTTGAAATGCAACTATGCAAGTAAATTAAAATTTCACTTAACTAATGCATTAGGCACATTCGGTTCATTCAAGAAGTCGATTTTCTAATTGTCCCATACTAAAATGTTTTGCTTTGATTGCCGCTTGTTCCAAAATAATTTGGGCACCTTACAATAAAAAAATGATATTTTTTAAGTATTTTTTTATGTTCGCCCCAAATATATTTTGGTTGCGCTACAATAAAAAAAAAAAGAAGTAGTGAAAAATGCAAAAAAAAAAACTTAAAAAAAAAAAAAAAAAAAAAACAGATGCGAAACGGAAAAGAACCGAAACAACAACGTAGTAGCACGCCGCCGGTTATACGCTAGTATGCTAATAAATATGTATGTACATATATTTTGGGGGAACATAATGTATAATAGGAATAAACCAATTTTTGTATTAAGACCAGTCGTGGTTAGTACAAGTACAAATCGTTCTTAATATTAGTATAATTTGTTCTTGAATTAAACACAATTTGTTCTCAAATCCTGATAAATTTGTTCTCGTAATGAAAACACGTTCTTGAAAACATACCGAATAGTGCATGAGGCATTTTATTTTTAACTTAAAAAAATATAGCTGAATTGAGGAATATTGTACTTGAATTGAGAACATTGTGCTAAAACTCAGCTTACCTTACTCTTAACCACGGATATGCTTGATTTGAGCTTAATGTGTTTGACTTTTCTTTCTGTGCAGGCTTGGCAAGATGGGTTCCATCATGTCTCCTTTGTTACATACATTTACAAAAACTTAAACTACCACTTACCTTTCGGTTACAGGGTATGAAAAAGATAAATGAAAATGAAAGCATATAAAAAGAAAGAAGGCTAACCACACAAAAAATAAAAAAAATTTTAAAAAATAAAGAAAAGCTCTTGACGAAAGGATAAAAATCAAACGCACTCAACTATGTGTGTGTGTCTATGAGTGTCTGTAATTTTTATTTTATAAGAAACACACAAACACGCGCAGCAACTAGAAAATTGCTTAAAATACTTCAAATGCGAATGCGTCTATTCTGCTTGCGTATGAGTAATTTTGTCTTCTTTCGGCTGCCCTCACACCCAAATGGCACACATTTCGCTACTTTATCATTTTATTTTCTGCCCACACTATTCTGTGTGTTTTAGAAACTTTTTGCCACTTGATACTTTACTTATGTTCTTTGTATATCTGAGATACATATTTAGTTTATTTCGTTACGAGTATACGTACTTCATTAGGTTTGAACAATACTTTTACTATTTGGAAATACACATTCGAAGGATTTCGAAGTATATAGTATATAGTATTATACAACATATGAAGCTATTTATGATAAAAAGTTAGTTGTTTGTGGTTATTCGTTTGTGTAACAGATTGACACAAATAAAGTTTGTATTCGAGATTTTTGCAAGTTTGAATTTGTTACATTTGTTTATATTCTTATAAGTGGCAAAGATTTAACTTTATACATATAGAATATGCGGAATACCTCATGATAGATTTAGTTTCAATGCAAAAGTTTCTTATTAATACATTAAAGTGTTGTAGTAAAGTTTGAGTAAATAGTTTCATACAGAAAAGAACTTCAAAATAACCAGACAAACTTTATCATAACAATGACAAGAAAAAAAGTGGAGTGTAGTAAGAGTGTACGAATTTTAAGTATACTTTTATCGAAGTATTTTTTTTATGCTTTATAGAAATTCTGGAATTTCATTTTGGTTTTGCTCAAGATCTCATTTTAAATAAAATTTTCCATGTTTCATTTAATTACCAAAACTTACTTTTTTAATCTTTCAGATATTTGGTAAAGCCTCCTGCTCATTTCACGATTGCCCCAAATTTTTGTTAAACTTTATGACTTTGGAATCAGATGAAATTTAATCCAAGCATTTCTAAAAATACTTGTTTACAAAAAGGTGAGTCATATGAAATGTTTAAATGAATAAGAATTATGAGAACAACTTTAAAACTGGAAATATAAGCAGTTCTATTGTTAGCAAAAAAATCACTTTCGGTAATTTTTTCACAGTGATTTAAAAATCACAATGTCGCACTGTGACTGAAAGAAGTGATTTGAAATTTTCTTGCTCCACCGTGAAAATGTTCATCTATCGGCGATTTTGTGTATCACTCAGTGAACCTGTTTAGCAATTGCTTATTGTTTTTCGCGAACTGCGATTTTATCACTGTTTGCAGTCACTGCGATTTTCAAGTCGCAATCGCTAATCAGCAGCTGTATTTTGTTGACAATGAGTAGTTCAAAGATCACAATACATTTCTCTCCAAGATTTTAAGCTGTCCTATTCTTTCCCGTTGTACACTTCGAAGGGTTTATATCAATCCACTTTGCCCTACAAACTAAGTAAGCTAATGAAACCATATTATAAGCTACTGGGCGCCTATTTGGGTACGGTTATTATGGGCAAAGCAGCCAACTTATAGAAAAGAAAGAAAAAAATGTTTAACAAACTCTGACGTTTTTGGTGATTGGAAAACGATTGTCTCGGAGACTATAAAAGATAGAGCTACCATACTCACTCTTCTGAGCCGACAAATGTGCACTTGCAAACTGTTTTTTCTAGCTCCATTTTGCGGGGTACCCCCATACAAATCTTACCCAAAATTTTGGGTTTTTCCATAAAAACGATATTGTTTTTATTCTAGGAAGTCTTAAAATAGTATAAATTATGTCTATGATAGTCACAACGATCCCATAAAGGGTAGGACCAAAAGTAATGTTAGGTATAGCCCCATTGCTTTTGCCACCTCGACTTGTCAGCGAAAAAAGTTTGATCGTCTTATTAGCATTTCTCAGATTGATCCATAAGTCTCCACCAGTAATTGACCCATGCAGTCTATTCATTGGCCAGTTATGGTTGATGCAAAGATTTAGTAGCCAGTTCTTATAGAAAAAAATTTGGAAGACCTGTTAAGTCTAGTCAAGTGTCTGTCTACAGTACTGTAAAAGAGTTTTAGAATCGTTAGAAATGCCTTTGTCAATAGGGGGTTTTCTTTAGTCAAAGAGCGTTATGAAGGTGGACTTTGTATAAAGTTTTCTAGACTCTAGTTTTGTTATCAAGCTTAACGTAATTTATATCGAACTTTTAATACCAGGCTCAACATTTTTTACATATTTAAGTAACAACACCAAAGTATCGACAATTACATCTAACAAACGCGAAAGTACAGGTATCAGAGTTGGCAATTGGTTTGAAGCGAACCGGTTCGTACACGGATATTCCGACATTTTTGAACCGAAACATGAACCGAACATTGAGCGGAGCCCTGAATCGAAACATAAACCGAACCTTGAATTGAACCTTGAACAGAACCTTGACTAAGTTGTCTTAAAAAAAAAACCGATTCTGAAGCGGAACCTAAAAATGGTTCAGTCTAGAGATGAGCACGGGGTAAAAATTTTGTCCCGATCCCCGGTGTCCCGAAAAATAAGACTTTCTCGATTCCGCCCAATCCGAATTTTTCACACATTGATTTTTTTGTTTTTATAAAAGTTTATTTAATATGTAACCAGTAAGTAAAAAACTTAAGACGAGTGCGACTTTATTCTTATAGGCTACTCTTACTGGCACATGAAGAGCTTGTGTAGTAAGATTTTGAAGTAGTGACACGGGCTTGCACTCTTATTAAAATGATTAAATTATAGTACTATTTTCCGTTTCAAACATTTTAAGTGTATTTGGGCAAATATATCGTTTTCTGGTTCCAGCAAGTTGTCTTCAAACTCGGTGGTTTCTTTTATGGTTTCTTAGACAATTGGCTTATCGGTCACAGTCTCATTTTCAATTAATGTAAACGTTCCGCGAATTTTAGACGGTAAAAAACTAAGTTCCTTAAAAGAAAAACTTAAAAACAGTGCAACATAATGCAGATTTGTGGATTTTCATCGATCAATGAGATCATTTTTCTCTCGCTTTAAATTTAGTTGAGATATTCTAAAGTGTTTCCCTAAAATTTTAAAACTTTCCCGATCTTTCCTGAACAAATTTTTCGGATCTAACAGGATTCCGCGGTATTACCGCCCATCACCCATCTCTAGTTCAGTGGCTCTGTGCATCGAACCGGTTCATGAACCGCTCCCGAAAGTGAAACATTAGTCGAAACCGTGAAGCAAACCACTGCCAATTTTTATTATTATTTGTTTTCTGAAATAACTGAAACATTTCAGCTAGTACAAACAAGGATAATTTATTTTTTTCTAAATAGCTCTTTCTGAGAAAATTGTTTTCAAAAAAGTATCTACAGTGTACAAAGCAAACAATGCTAACATAAAACATATACATACAAGTACCACACTCACTCAGACAACTTAAAAGCGTTTGAGTGCTTTGAACTTCTAGTTGTGCTGCAGATACATTTTCTTTTTATCTGCAAAACAAGCAAGCATATTGCATACTCGAACAACTATGGACAATCAAACTAGCCACATAAAAAAATAAACTTTTCTTTTAGAAAATCAAAAAAAAAAAAAAATACCGAAACAACATAAAAAAATAAAGTAAACGAAACAATGACCTACTTGAAGCTGTTGTTACTTGGCACAATGCCCCCACTTTGAGGTAAAAAAATAATGAAAAAATAAAGAAAATTCTTTATACATTTTTTTACACTTGCTACACTTACTTTCCGCATTTATTGTGGTATTTTTTTTTTTCTTTTTGTCACTTGAAATTGAATTTTACTTTATATTTTGTTATTAAAATCACATGTTACATTGATCAAAGTAAAATTGCTACAAACTAAAAATTGGTTTCAAAAGTCAAGAAAATAATCAAAAGCTTAAAGAAAAATACCATTCATGTATAATTTTATGACGACTGCCCACACAAAGACTGCAAAAAGGACACTTGGTAGCCAGAACAGAATTCATGGCGTACAACATGGCGTATTATGAATGTGCATATTATGACTACAGCTGCTGCTCACTCGACGATTACTTAAAGCAGCCGCAGCAACCACAAAGTTCATTCGTCTCATATTGAGTTCAATTGTGGGTTTTTAAATGCTCATAAAATTTGTATTGAATTTCATGACGTCGTTAGAAGCCATTGAATGACGTCAGTGTTGCATGCATAATTCTAAGTTTGAATGAATTAAAGTGAAAATCAGTAGCAAGCTTCTTAGCTTTTGCCTAAAAAAACACTTTAAACTTAGCCACTTCATGCAAAATAATTTAAATAAATGCAATAAATTTAGACTGCTTAAAATAAATTTCCCGAAGCAACTTTAGCAAAAATCACATCAAAAAAAAACTAAAAGAAACCACGACGAGCAGAGCCAATAAATTTCTATAAAACTGCAAGCTGACTAAATTGTCTAAGATGTTTTTTTGATGGAAATTGCCTGACTGCCATACTTTATAGTGTCTGTATGTATCTGAATAAATAAAGTAAAAGAGCAAAGCTGTAGAGTGTGCATTTGAGCGATGTACGCCAATTTTGAGAAGTCTTCACAGACAAACCAGTCAAGTCGTGTGCATTATTGATTTCAATTTGAAAACTGGCAGACATACTTAGGGTAAGCCAGTACGATGCACAGTGGTATTGCTACATACAATTTCGTGCAAAAAATAGAAGAAATGCTCCAATGATTTTGAAAATTTGCACATTTGTTGAATTTCAAGTAGTTAAGAAATATTTAAAAATGGTTGATATTGGTCAGTCCCTAGGGGTACTCATAGATCTACAATATTTTTTTTTAAAGTTATGTATCAAAGCTCAGCTAGAACAATGTTAGAAGACAAATAATTACGTGTACTAAAATGGGCCAAATTCGTCAGTCCCTAGGTGTACCTCCCATAGACCTATATTGGGTTATTTCAAAATTTTATATGGGAGATGCATTAAAAAGGTTGCTAATCTTATCGAAACTCAGTCAGAATATTGTTAAAAGAGATTTAAAGATGTTTGCTGAAAATGTGCGAACATTTTTAGTTCCTAGCGGTAGCTTCCTTAGACCTAAATTCATTTTTTACAACATTTTGTATGTGAGATGCAAATGCTTGTCTATCTTACCGAAACTCAGTTAGAATACAGGACTGAATAGTTATAGTCGTGTACTGAAAATGGGTCAAATTAAATTTATTCAAGTATATAAATTTCGTTAACTTCATTATATAATTCGAATAGTTGCTTAAGAGGTTGAAGACATATGCTTCTAATCTAGCGTTTATATCATTAAAAGTTCACGCCAAAAAGTATGCACCATTTTTTTATTTAAAAATGCATTGCAATTTTTGTGATAAAATTAAACACTTCCTTTAATTGTCGCGAGGATTCGTTCTGTGGTTGAAATTTTTATTTTTTTAATTGAAAGAATACACCACCATCTTCATTTTTTTTTTTTGTAGCTAGAAGACGGAGGCAGGCGAAGCTACCTTTTTTATTTTCTATAGAAAATTGCAAACTTGGCGTTTTATGGATCTATTTTCATGCGCAAATATATTTTGAATCACTTATGTTACCCGTCTGCTCATCAATTTAAACTAAAGAGAAAGTTCTAAATTTTAATAAAAACATCGCATAAATATCAATAATAAAAATATTTCATATTCACAAGCTACTGAAATGTGTGTAAATTTTTATAAGTTTTTGCAGCTAAATCTTTCAGTGACTTACTCGATTTATTAAAAGACAAAATATTATTTTTTAAAGAAAACAAATTATGAGTTCTTCTTAATCAAACTGCATCATTAGACTTTTGAAAATCAATGATCGAAAAATAGTTGCTTTTGCCATGAAAATACCACAGTGCAATGTGTGGGTGCGGAAAGTAGCCCATTTGGGAAATCTATTTGACGCTACATATGACGAAACAATTTGTTGAGTTAATGAAATATGCAAAAATCATAAAATATATTTTGTATCTTTGGCAAAACGTAGGCGTTTGTGAATTTATTAACCTATGTTTCTTTTTTTTTTTTGTGAATACAAATTTTAAGTCGTAAAAGCTTGGAAATAGAATGATTATTTTTTATTGAAAGCTTTATGTGTAATAAAAGTTAAGCATAAAGTTAATAAACTGACAGCTTTTATACCCGCCACACATAGTGGCGAGGTTTTTTTTTTTGTCAGAAAGTTTGTAACGCATCAAAGGAGACGTCCTAGACCCTATAAAGTATATATATTCTTGATCAGCACGACGAGACGGTCCGTCCGTCCGTCTGTATTTATGCGATTCATTCGCTCAGTTTTAAAGATATTGACCTGAAACTCGGAACTTAAGCTTTTCTCAGTCCTAAGCAGTTCAAGTATTAAAATCAAAGTGCCACGCCCATTTTAAGGTATAGCCCCCATACAAAGTTACCGTTTTTTTCGGTTTTTTTCTATGAAAATAGCTATTAATTATGAATGTAATCACTTCAAGTTGGGTAAAAATACTTCTAGTGTCATCCAATGTCAAATCCAAGTTGCCACGCCCATTTTTAGCTATAGCCCCCATAAAAACTTACCCCCAATTTTCGAATTTTTGTACAAAAATAGGTATTATTTATAAGAATATTCACTCAAATTTGGGAAAAAACACTTCAAATGACATCCAATAACAAAACCAAAGTGCCACGCCCATTTTTAATCATAGTCCCCATACAAACTTATCGATTATTTTCGAACAAATTTATGAAAAAGTAATTATTTTCGAATATATATTTATAAATGTATTTAAGCCACTGATGATCACACATAAACTATTCAAAGATTCGTGTGACGGGTATTTAAACTTCGGTTCCACCGAAGTTAACTTTTTCTTGTTTTAAAGTTAAACTACTAAAAGAGTTTAGTTAAACAAAGCTAATCTTTATGCAATCTTCATTGAATTCGTGAACATTTAGGGACGTTTAAGGAGAAATAGCTGTTTGAAACTCTATAAATAATTTATTATCATCGTCAAATAAGCGACGATTTTGGCATTTGCAATCGTTAATTTGACTTTGCAATCGTTGGTGATGAGCTAGACACTTGAAATTTAAACTAAAAATGGGTCTTAGGACCATAAACAAAAGTCAGAGGTTTTGCAAAATTTACGACAATGCACCACCATAATTATGCCGGGCACACAAAGTGTAAAGGGTATTGTTGAGACCAGCAATATTTTTTGCTGGCCTGCGTTGAGAAAAAAAAAAAAACGATAGTCGCGATATGTTCGATGATAGATAAGCAACTGATTTTATTTTTATAAAAATTAATGTTCAAAGCTAACATTAATTGAAACAGTTATTCTTGAGCTAACATTATTTGAAACAGTTATTCTTGAAAACAATGAAGAATGAAGCATAAAGCATAATACGAAAAATTTAAAACATGCGATAAATTTGCGAGGTATCGGCTGCAACGACATTTAAGTCACCTTCTCTAAACATCCTCCCCCGTTGGAAGAGTCAAGCTTCCAACAATATGATTATTGAATGGGCAGAAGACATAACTTTGCTACGGCGCGTTTGATTACACCGCTGTTGGTTTTTATAAATGCGACACGAACGACTCCATCATTGCCTTTGACCACTTCCATGACGCGTCCGAGATTCCATCGCAGTGGAGGAAGATTTTCGTCTTTCAGCAAAACTAAGGCACCAACTTGTAGATTAGTCGAAATTGCCTTCCACTTAATGCGCTCCTGAAGAAGCGTTATGTATTCAGAGCTCCATTTTTTCCAAAATTGTTGTTGTAATGCACAGAGCTTTTTGCCATCTGCTAAGTCTATTTGTATTAGTTGAAGTGACATCTGGTTCGACAAATGAAGTGAATGGAGCTCCAACTAAGAAATGAGCTGGTGTCAGGACTTCTAGACCATCTGGACTATCTGAAATTGGATACAAAGGTCTTGAGTTTACAATAGCAGAAATCTGACAGACTAAAGTTCGTAATTCTTCGAAACTAAGTGTTGAAACTCCAACAGTGCGCCAAAAATGATATTTTGCCATTTTCACTGCGGCTTCCCAAAGCCCTCCAAAGTGGGGCGAACGAGGTGGAATAAAACGCCAATCAATTCCATCGTCCAAACATTGCTGCTTGACAGCATCGTTGTGAGAACTGCTATAAAAAAGTTGTTTTAATGTTTCCAATTGATTTTTGCAACCAACAAAATTCGTTGCATTATCCGACCAAATGCATTTGGGTTTTCCACGTGTAGAAATGAAGCGTTTTAGAGCAGCCAAAAATGAATCCGTTGTTAAGTCCTTTACCAATTCCATATGTATTGCCTTTGTACTAAAGCAAGTGAATATCGATATATAGCTTTTTACAGGGGGACGATTCCTTACTTCAGAGCGATAAAAGAAAGGGCCGCAATAGTCAACACCTGTAATTAGAAATGCGCGATTTGACTGTACTCTCTCAGCTGGCAACGATCCCATAATGTGGTCCAATATCCGTGGTTTAACTTTAAAGCATATGACGCATTTGTTAATTATTCTGCTTACGAGTTTCTTTCCGCCAATGGGCCAGTAACGAAGTCGAATAGCTGCTAAAAGAGATTGAGGTCCAGCGTGCAGTAGTTTTTGTGATAATGATTAACAATTGCTGTAGTTATTGGATGAGATTTTGGTAACACTATTGGATGTTTTGATTCGAAATCCAATGATGAATTTTGAAGCCGACCTCAACTCTAATTAATCCAAATTCATCGATGAACGGATTAAGTGAATAAATTTTGCTTGATGATGAAATTGGTTTATTCGACGATAAATTACTATAATCTTCATTTAAGCTGCATCTTTGTACCATACGTAACAAAACATATGTACCTCTTTGTATATCTCTTACTGAAAGAGAGATAGAAGAAATGCTTGTTGATTGTAATGGGTGCACTGTGTCTTCTTTCTGATTTTCTTCGGGAAAGAGATTACCTGAAGACACTTCAAGCACATCCTTTCGATTGTAAAATTTGTACATATAAGCGTAGATGCGCTGCATTTTAGCAAATGAGTTCACAAACTTAGAACTGATTGAGTAATCTTCGAATTTCGTTGAGACGATTAAAACATTCTTTTCTTTCATGATATGATTTTTCCAGCGATAGACAAGCTGGCCATGGGAAATTAACATTTGATAAAAACTCTGGTCCACATTGCCACAAAGTTGAATTCATTACTTCTGATGGTGTAGCTCCTCTTGATAAAATATCCGCTGGGTTTTTACCTGTTGGTATATAATTCCATTTCATACCAGCTGTCATTGTTTGTATAAGACTAATTCTATTTGCAACAAAAACATTGAAGCTAGAAGGTTCGTCCTGAATCCAAGATAATACTACACTGGAATCAGACCAACAGTAATATTCGGCATCAAAAATATTTTTGATTTAATTGTTGAGATGAGTTCGGCTAACAAATGAGCTGCGGATAATTCTAATTTTGGTATAGTTAGTGTCTTGAGTGGTGCTACACGTGATTTCGAACATAACAAATTGCATTTATTAGATGCTGAACGAATGTAAATGCATGCTCCATATGCGTTTGAACTAGCGTCGCAAAATCCATGCAGCTGCAACTTTGTTCCAGGTACTAAAACTAATCTTGGGTAATTTATTCTATCAAAATTTTCAAATTCTTTGACGAAGTGTGTCCATTGGGTATGTAATATTTGGGGTAAGCTTTCATCCCAATTTATGTGATGTTTCCATAATGTTTGTAAAAGATTTTGGCTCTTGTTATTGCAGGACCTACAAGCCCGAGTGGATCGTAGAATCTGGCAACGTAGGATAAAATTGTCCGTTTTGAAATCTTGTTATGTGATTGTGGAATGAACGAAAATACGAAAACATCTGTTGACGGATCCCAAACTAATCCAAGTGTTTTAGTAATATCTGTGCCATCATGAAATTTTAAAAATTTTTCCTTTTCCGTATCTACAACATTTTCCATGATTTCAGGTGCATTAGAACACCATTTGCGTAAAACGAAATTACCTTTTTTGCAAAAGTTCAGATGTTTGACGTTTGATTTCAAGTACTTCAGCATTGGAGTTTCCACCTGAGATCAAATCATCTACATAAAAATCTCTACGAACTATTTGAGATCCAAGCGGAAACGAAGTTTCTTCGTCGAATGCTAATTGATACATAGATCGAATTGCCAAAAGCTGCTGGCCTTGTGCCATAGGTCACTGTGTTCAATCGAAAGATTTTGAGCTTATCTTGAGGGGTTTTTCTCCATAAAATGCATTGAAGGTAGCTATCCGGTTCTGCTACTTGTACACATCTGTACATTTTGCATATGTCCCCTGTTAGGGCCACTTTGAATGTGCGAAAACGAAGCAATATTTCAAAAAGAGTAGGCTGAATTGTTGGACCAGACAATAAAACATCGTTTAGTGAGTATCCAGAAGTAGTAACAGCAGAGCCATCAAACACTACTCTTAATTTGGTCGTACTGCTATCTTCTTTAAATACGCAATGATGCGGTAAAAATATGAAGGAATGTTCTTTGGAATTTCACAAATCTCCGTCATGTGTTTCAAAGATAAATATTCTTCCATAAAGGTGCGATATTGTTCTCTAGTGTGAGGTTTATTTTCAAGTTTCTTTTCAATATGTTTAAATCGTGTAAGTGCTTGCTGATAAGATTCGCCTAATTCAGAAAAACATAACTTAGAAGAGAGACGAACAGAGTATGAACCGCTTCCTAATCGTTTATAGTGTTTTACGAATTGTTGTTCACATTCAATATCTTCCTTTGACTGAGTATTTGTTGTGCTATCTATGCTTTCTATTTCCCAAAATCGCCTTACTAAATTATCCAAACGTTGATCAGAAGTGTGATGCGAAGAATGTGCACGAATTGCAGCTAAACTAGAATGTTTTTGTAAGAAACTATTACCTCCACCAGAGACGATCCATCCAAGTTTGGTTTTTTGAAGAAGTGGCAAATTTCCAACTAATCGAATTTGACCAATGCATAAAAGATCGAAGAATAATGCTGCGCCAATTAATAAATCTACTCGTTGTGTGCGATTAAAATTAGGATCGGCTAACTGCAAATTCGAGGGTATATTCCAATTGCTATTATCTATGGTATAACTAGGTTGATTATCGGTTATTGAAGGCGCAACTACAACAGAAAGCGAAAGTGGAGTAATCATTTATGCGAGATTTCATTATTATATTAACAGCTTGATTTGCTACGAAGTCACTTTGACCAATTCCAGATACAATTGTAGTAGACTTTATGATTTTAAGTTGCAATTGATTGACTAACCGACTTGTGATAAAATGCAATTGAGATGCGCTGTCTAGAATTGCTCGGCAAGGTATAAATAAACCAGATTTATTTTTTTATAAGAACGATTGCTGTTGCAAGAAATACGACGTTTTTAGGTAGCGATTGAAGTTGGTTTTGATTAGATTCTGAAGACGATGAAGAAACTAAAAACGGACTGTGGTTTAATATTTTGAGGCGTACAATCATGCGAAGTTGATGGGTGTTCGACGTTTGAATTCTGTGGTGAGGAAATTGTAGATCTATTTGTGTTTAAATGAATTAAAGTATGATGCTTTGCCATGCATTGTCTACATGAGCTAGATTGACAGTTTCGAACGTGATGACCTATCCGCAAGCAATTGAGACAAAGTTGCAGACGTTTAACTTCTTTATATCGAGTAGCTGGGTCGAGATCTAAAAACTGTTTGCAACGATGTATGCCATGCTCTTTTGAGCCACATAAAACGCACTGATTTGTATAATTAGATGAAACAACAAACGACTTTCGAGTATGAGAGATATTATTGAATTTGTTGCCCACCTGTTTGCTATGTAAGCATTTTACCATAGCACTTTCCACATTTTCAAGAATGATACATCTATTATCCAGAAATGTGCGCATTGATTTCCAATCAGGTATTTTGTTATTCGGCGTAGTTTCTTCCCATCGCGTTCGTGTCTCCAAATCCATTTTGTTCAGTGTTAGTTGAATAAGAAATCCATCGGCAAGCTGCTCTTTAGTTCCCATATTTTCCAAAGCACTTAAGTGTGAATTGATTTTGTCACTAAATTGACGTAAGCCAGTCGCAGCATCCACTACATTTGGTAGGGCAAAAATATCTCGCAAATGTGTCTGAAAATTTAAACGTTTATTATCAAATCGATTTTTAAGTAATTCAATAGCCCTGTTATAATTTGTATCCTTGATCTCCAAGCTGCGCACTGTATCCAATGCTGCTCCAGTTAAATTTGAGCGCAGGTATTGCAGCTTTTCTATGTTGCTTAAACTTTTGCTTTTATCGATGAGTGTCTCAAACAAAGAATAAAAGTTAGTCCAATCTGCGTAATTACCACCAAATGTGGGAATGGCCAGCTCTGGTATTCTAGTTTTTGATGGTTGAACGACGATTGATTGTGTATGGTCATCCGATAAATGTTGTATTGTAGAGCAAAGTCCAAATTCTGATGGGCGCCTCGTGTTAAGTTCCTCAAGCAATGCGGACTTAACCTCAATAAATTTATTGTTAAAGTTGCCTCGAGTATCACTTTCAATTTCATCCGGATTTTCAGCTTCAACTAAATTTTGCACTGCTTCGAAGTCATGTTGCAGTCGATTTACCATTTCTATATGCACTGTAATCCTAGATTCATTCCATGTGTGTTTGCTGTGTCCGGCTAATATGGAGCCTTGTTCAGCTAGCTGACGAAAAATTTGACGCGATCTGCGTTTATGCACTGATTCTGCTGCATCAGACGAGTCTTGTTCCATTTTAATAATACTCGTATAATCGAAAACTATGTGAGATTTCCATGCGACGAAACTATGTATGTAGATGCGTAATTCAAAATCATTACGTCTGGGGTCACCAAAAATGTTGAGACCAGCAATATTTTTTGCTGGCCTGCGTTGAGCGAAATAAAAAAAAAACGATAGTCGCGATATGTTCGATGATAGATAAGCAACTGATTTTATTTTTATAAAAATTGTTGTTCAAAGCTAACGATTGGAAATTGAAACAGTTATTCTTGAGCTAACATTATTTGAAACAGTTATTCTTGAAAACAATGAAGAATGAAGCATAAAGCATAATACGAAAAATTTAAAATATGCGATAAATTTGCGAGCAACATTTAAAAAACATTTTATAATATATTATATAAATAAAATAATAATATTATTAATAAAGCGAAATATTTTGTCTTTTCCCTGTGGGGCCTGTATAAAATAAAATACTAAAGCTCCCCTTAAATTTACTTTTTTTTTTACTTTTTTTTAAGGGTAAAATAAAAAAAATTATAATGTAAAAGGAAGAAGGGGCAAGGGATAGTCCCAAGAAATTCATTCCTCTTCATTTAAAAAAAAAAAAAAAAAAAAAAAAAAATTTTTTAAAAAAAAAAGAAAAAGAGTGTATTTTAAAAAAAAAAAAAAAAAAACCATTAATATTCTTTAAAAAAAAAACCTGCATCAGTTTTGCGAATAAGATGGGACCTAGTTTTTCCGAAGGGAATTTTCGTGCTGAACACGAATCTGAGTTCCATCACGTCAGGTTTTCTAGAAAAAGGGGGCTGATTACAAATCTGCAGTCAGATTAAAAAATACAAAATGGCGGATCAATGGCGGTATCAAAAACCTCCGAGTATCAAGTTTTAAATAAATCTGATCAATTTTTAACATTTTCGTCCGCCATATTGGATCCGTCATTTTGAATTTTTTGAAATATGACTGCAGATTTGTAATCTGCGACATTGAATACCCCTAGGAACACTGCTTCTTCTAGTATTTCTTAACTTTGGGTGTAGGTTAGTTACTATGTTAATTTTTTCCAAACTCCCTAAACATAGGTGCACCCCCAACTCTAAGGGTGCATGCGAACATTTTGGGTTGTTGCTTATTTTAAAGAATAAAGTTCAACCTTCAATAACAGATAATAATTACAGAGTATAACGGAGATCATAGCACGTCAGGGTTATGCTCTACAATTTTTTAAAAATGGACAAAAGCACTATTTTTACGGTTTTCAGCCCCCTTTTTCTCGAAAACCTGACGTGATGGAAAATGTTTGAACTCAGATTCGTGTTCAGCACGAAAATTCGCTTCGGAAACACTAGGTCCCATTGTATTCGCATCCGAAAAATGAAAATTTGCTGGGCTGTGTAATTTTCGGAATTCTACATTGGTAAATGAGAGAACAAAAGAAATGATTATCTCTTACAAATTTGATCTCGTTTTATTATTTCTATTGTTGTATATTTTTTATCTGTTTTTTAAATGTTCGTTTATTTAAAATGTTCTTGATGAACGAATACTCTCACAATCGATTGTCATTCGTTTTTGAACATATGATGCACAACAAGTTCATGCCAAAATTTCTTCAAAAGTCATATACTATATTATTGTAATAAAAGTTGAAAAATTTTCGAACCCAGAAGAGTCCACTTGTTCAAATAGTATGTTGGAATGTCATATTATTATTTATTTAGCTTAGAAATCAGATGAAGGACTTATATTTTGGATTTGTCATCGTGGCAATGGATACTCCACTCGACGAATGTTGATCCCCTTTGAATCGAGTCCAAAAATCAATATTTTTCGCTACCTTTTTATCAACTCATATATGACTATGCTGCACACTTAGCAATGACAAATCTATTTCATTTGCTCAGTTTTGCATTGGTTATACGCTTATACTAGTATGTTTAGGTCACCAATTTGATTTTTGTTGCACTTGTTTTTATAGAATAGTCTTCAATTCAGAGACTTTAATATGATACTATGGGCATCTGACGGCCCAATAAATATGTTTAATAAATATCTATAAAATTCCTTCCATTTAAAGTGAGAATAAAATTAACGGACATTATTTATTTAGTTATGTGGTAAAATGCAATCAAAATAGTAACTCTTCTATGGACAGACACTGGGAACCGATAAGTGCTATAAACAGATGTGTAAACCTGGGAAAATATTGTAATTGTGTTTTCTCACGAAAAGGCTTTGTCACTCGATAAATTTTTTAATGTCAACATCGAGCGCGAAGTATGTATCGAGAAAGCATAATGTAGAACGAGTTTTTAAAAAGTCAGAACTAACTAATTCGACAAAAAAAATAAAACGGATTTTAAAGTGTTCATTTGAATGAAATCCTATTTCAAACATAATCATATAATTATATCTTGGATTTAAAGCAAGTTTTAATTTCTTTTTTCAAAAGTTTCAAGATGCGCACTGAACCAGACTATCTAAATAAATTGCTCATTAGCATAATTATCTAAAAGAATGAAACAACGGAATAAAGCATTGGGGGAATCCTTGAAATTTAATACTTGCAGCAATAAACAAATAATTAAAATTTCACAATTGAGCAACTAATTTGAATTGTAGCCAAACTGTACCACAGCACCCAAACACCCAACTCATTTTCTGCGATAATTTTGACTTAGTTGTGTACACACAGAGACACGACTTTACCTTTTCGTTGAGCTTTGTTATTTTAGGCTTGAACGATTTCCATGGAATTTGCCATTTCAATTATTGACTGATTTTGTGTTCAATTAAATTAGATGCAAACAAATGAATGAACGAACGAACATAACTTTAAAATGAACACAAGATGAAGCCACAGAATTCAATTTCAAAAGCTAATTAAGTCAAATCAAATAGGCGTAAATCTCTCTCCTAAGGTCAAATTAAATGAAATTCCATTAAATAATTATTAAGAATTTAAAGAAAGGTGTAAATTAAATTTAAATTCTTAACAAGAAAAAGACTCATTCAAATGAATGAAATGAAATGTCTGCTGACATTATGAATTGTTGCTTTGCTAATAAATGATGCACAACTGAACGAAGTTATTGCGCATAAAACCAAATGCAATGATAAATGAATCTCACACATACATTGAAATTGAAGACTATACGTGATTATGTATGTACGTACATATTGCTGACACACATGTACCGTGTACACCTAGAGTTGCAACAGGATATGCGCTTGAATGCCACACAAAGGACTAAGCCAATCAAGACAATGTCAATTTTAAAATGAAATCCGAAAGAATATGGCTTTCGTGTTTGGTCGACTACGTAATACATTAACAAAGAATGGTAAAAATATTGAAAGAACTGTAATCAAAATCTTTTTAAACATTCAGACTCGGTTAGATAATTGATATGAAAATCGTAGGACCGATGCACCACAAATAAAATTCAAAGAAAATAATCAGGTTCGCCGAAGTCGTGTACTCTGTACTAGAGATGGCCGCCAGACTTAACGAGGAATTCTGTCTGAACCCTTCGACATCCAAAGCGGAGTACGCCAAGGCTGCATCCTCTCACCAATTCTGTTTCTAGTAGTAATAGGGGAAGTTTTGCTGTCGGCGCTGCAGCCACTCGCAAAAACCGGAATATCATGGACGATGACTGACAAACTCCAGCACTTCGATTACGCTGTCGACATTTTCTTGGTACAGCGCTTGAGAGGGCCTCTTCTTTCGCTGGGCTAAAAATTAACACGGGGGAAAACACAAGTCCGCAGTCTTAGTCTTACGGGACTGACTACGAGTAGAGTTGTAATAGATGGACAACAAATCGAGAACTACACAAACCTAGGCAGCATTCTTGCAGAATAAGACGGAGTTGAGCTGGATGTCTGCAACCGGTTCAGCAAAGCCAGAGCTGATTTCAGTGTGATGTTTCCCATCTGGCGAAACAACGATTTAAGTAAAACTTTTCAAATCTATCGTGCTTCTAGTGCTACTCTACGGATATTGCACTTGTAAGGTAACCACATCTATCACCAACAAGCTTCAGGTGTTTGTTAACCGTTCATGCATCAAAGTGTAGATGGATTGGGCATACACTTCGAATGCCCATGGGCAACATCATTCGAAAGCCATGCAATGAAATTCTCTTGATGGTAGAGGTCGAGGAAGAGGACATCTGCGAGAAACGAGGAGGAGAACAGTGCCAAGGGCACTAGGGTGGAGTCAACTTTCGTCTCTTGACCAGAACAAGACGTAATGGAGTGCAGCTATTGACGCCCTGTGACCCATTAGGGTTTCAGGAACCGAGGAGAGATAAATGTACTATATTCCGTCATTTCAAACCGATTATCTCGAGGAGTATAAGAGATACTGAGGACAAATTTAAATCTTAGATTCTGTAGAAGCCTCTAAGGTTTACTAATGTCAAACATTTTTTTCACTCTTATTTTTAGGGTTACCACTCACACGTGATCTTCCAAAATAATGAATATGATTTTTCGTAAGAAAACTTTATTTTTATTCTACTTAATAATACCAAATTCAGTAAGGACTCCGTCTATGATAATCTAAAAAATAATATCCTAGTCTGGTTTTAATCGGACCGTTAATTTACTGCAAGTGTCTGATTTTTTGCTACCCACTTTTTACTTAACTTAGAAAGGGAAAATTTTGTGTGATGCATAAATCTGAAATAAATAAAATATTTTTTTCGGGAGTGTCGGGATAAAACCAATATAGTTTTTTTACGGTTTCCGATCGTTGGCCTGATGTCCCACGCCTATCACTACTCTGCACCCAAATTGTTTTGTTTCAATTTGCTTTAATGTTCCCGTAAAACGATTGCCGTTATAATCGAACCGATAACAGAAATCAAGTTTTTAAAAACAACGCTTACTATAGACGCTTCTATCCATGAGGATAGAAAAATAATTAGGTCTAAAATATCTCAAGATGTTTTTGGAGTATCTTATAACTAAATTTGATAAGCAATATATTTTAAAGACTTCGAAATCGGTTGACTGTTATGGCTTAATTTGAAATTCTCGATGCCTTTGATCAACTGGTTCGGATCACTAACCGGTTTTTTAGTCAGTGTTGAACCATGGTTCGGTTGAAATGGTTCAAGTTAGTACAACTTCTTATAAAATCATCGTACTATATTTGCTGAGATGAACTAACGATCGGAAAAAGAACCACTTTAACTTTTAGACGTTTACGAGAAATCGTCTCAACATTTTCAACATTTTCGCATATATTTCGTCAAGCATCATCCTCACTCAAGTAAATTTTAGAATATTAAAATATTTTATGTAAAGATCCTTTAAAGAAATTGAGAACCGGTTCGAAACGAATCACTTTTGCCTCTTATATGGTACGGTTTTTGGTTCAAAACCGATTTCTTTCAGAAGATCGAATTCGGTTCATGGTATAGAGCAAACGTTTGAAAATACTGTGGTTCGGTTAAAAACCGGTTTGCAGCCCTTCTTTAATTTAATTTTTATTTTATTGGTGAAGAGTACCCAGCCTATCTTTCAAATCCATCATGCATTTTTGACAATGCCACAAGATGTTCCAGAGCTTATTCCAGCTTATTCCAGCTTATTCCACTTTATAGAAGTTTGCTGAATATTCAAAATTCGTCCGCAAACCTACTATTATAAACGGAAGAAGCTAGGGAATCTTTTATATCGATTAATCGATTTTTTTATCAGTTCGATTTATAAAGCAATCGTAAATCGATTTCTGAACATTAATGTAACGAAATCACCTGTATATAAAATTTTAACAAAATGAATTTGGTCAGCTTGACTGCTTTATATGAACTGTAAAACTTGGAACTAAATGAATACATACTATACACCTACACATACATACGTGTATATGCGAAGTATCTATGTATAAAAATTTTAAAATAAACGCATACAGTATAAAAATGTATACAGAACGTCAGTAACAGAAGCGCAGAATGTCAGCATGAATTCTACGGAGAATTAAACGAAAGCAATATTTTTTTTTGTTTATAAAAAGGAAAATCAAATGAAAGTAAATTCAGGAAAGTGTGTTTCTCTTCGTATTTTATTTTATTATTTTATTTTATTTTTTGCATGTCGCAAAAAGAAATATTCAATTTGTAGAAAAGACAACATAAGCTATACATGTAAAAAAGGATAAAAGTATAAAACAGAAAGCAGCACTGCCTGCACAAAGGACTAAAGTGAGACAGAGAAGAGAAAGTATGTGTGCCATTGAAGGCACAGCTAAATATATTTTTATTATTTTTTCACTTCAACAACATAAAAAATCTTCATACGTAAAACGGAAATTGGTGAAAAATATTTATGTCATGTGCCGCATACTAATCAGTTGGCAACACACACACACACACACACACTGAATTGAAAGCAATATCTTCTTGTATATTTTTTTGTTGTTGTTGTGTTACAAATGCACTAGGAGCACATTTTATGGCAATAACAGCAACGAAAACGACGACTATGACATTTGTTTGTTTCTTGCCAATAAATACAACAATTTCGAAATATTTACAATGAAGTTAGAATGTGTTAGATACAATTCAAAAGAAAGAGATAGAAATGGTTACAGATACATTTTATATGCCCAAAAAATTTAATTTGTACAACTTGGTTTACTTTGTTGACTTCGTTCTTGGTTCTTGTTCTGTAAAATGTGGGCAAAAGTATTTGTAAAACAACAACAAAAAAATAGATAAAATAAACTCAATACACAATGCAAATTAAGCCTGCAAGGACATTACTTTTGCTGCATAAGACGTCGACAACGACAACTACGACGACGACGCCTTAGTTGTCAACATATTTGGCAATCGAATGCAATATCTTTGAGTAGTCTTTCCAGTTTTCTATGTTGCACATGCATCGATATTAAATTGTACATTTTTTTTGTAAACTACTAAAATAAAATTATGCAGAGATGCTAAAAGCATTATTCAATTTATTTAAGATACAAACGAAATTAGTTTTGTTGTATTTGGTTTTATTTAATTTAAATTGATTTGCCTTTATTTTTCTTAAATTATGTATTTTTTGGTGTTTTTATTTAATTGGAATTTATAAAAGTTTTTAACTATTTTAATAAAGTAAAACGTTTAATCGAAATCATGTCTTGAGGCAATGAAATGCAAAAGAAATGTTTTTTTATGAAAAGTTTGAGTGAAAGTTATACATTCTTTGTTATATATTTTTTTTTTTTTTTGAAAAAATAATTGACTAAAATTAATACGCTTTATAAGTAAACAGAACTTTTTAAAATTTCGATTCGCAGTTGACGGAGTAATTGTCACATAAGAGAAAAAGAATAAAAACAAGGAAGAACGGTAACTTTGGTAGAACCGATGCTCAAATACCCGCTTCTTGGCTAAGTTTTTTTATGATCATCAGTGGCTTAGGTAAAATTTGAAGAATAGTCCGATACAACCAATGTTTAGACACAATGGGTTAAAATTTTAGCCGAAGGACAGAATAATAATTTTTTTTTTTTTTTTAAATTAGAAAATGGGTGGTGAATTTGTATAGGGGCTATATGTTATAGTGGGCTGATCCTTATAATATCAGTAGAGTAAAGATAGGATGATATTAGAAGTGTTTTTTTTCCAAATAGAGGTGAATACATTCATAAATAATTACTATTTTCACAAAAAAATTTCAAAATGGGCGAAAATATCTTATGGGTCCCACATTTAAAAATGGGCGTAGCTCTTCAGTATTGAGATTAGGTGACATTAGAAGTATTTGTACCCAATTTGGAGTGAAAACATTCATGAATAATAGCTTTTTTCCCACACAAAATCGAAACAAAACGGTAAGTTTGTACGGGGGTTATATTTAAAAGTGGGCGTGGCACTTTCATTTTTATACCCGCCACACATAGTGTGAAGGGGTATATTCAGTTTGTCGGAAAGTTTGTAACGCATTGAAGGAGACGTCGTAGACCCATAAAGTATATATATTCTTGATCAGCTCGATGAGACGAATCGATCTAGCCATGTCCGTCTGTCTGTCTGTTTATTTCTACGCATTTTTTTCGATGAAGATATATAGATATTACGCCGAAATTTGGAACTTAAGCTTTTCTCGGCAACGACTACTTTGTATGTTAAAACCAAGTTGCCACGCCCATTTTTAGGTGTAGCCCCATACAAACTTACCGAAAATTTTCGAATTTTTGTATAAAAATAGGTACTATTTATAAATGTTTTCACTTAAAATTTAATAAAAACGTTTCTAATGACATCCAATGTCAAAAACAAAGTACCACGCCCATTTTTAGGTGTAGCCCCCACACAAATTTACCGCTCATTTTCCAATTTTTAATAAAGATTGGAATTATTTATGAATTTATTTACTCAAAATTGGGTAAAAACACTTCTTACATCATCCAATTCCAAAACCAAGATGCCACGCCTATTTTTATGTACAGCCTCCAAACAAACTCACCGATTATTTTTGAACTTTTGTATAAAAAATTAATTATTTTCGTCTGATGATCACACATAAACTATTCAAAGATACGTGTGGCGGGTATTTATGCTTCGGTTCCACTGAAGTAAACGTTAGAAGGCGAAGGCCAATAGACTATTACTAAATTTATATCTAGAAAAGAAAAGTGTTATGGATAAAAATAAGCCACCAACTGGAAATTTAGGGAATAAAAGGCTTTGTGTTGAAAATGTTGATCACTAATTTCGAAATTTAAAAAAGACCTACGAGAGCATTGTTTATTTTAGTTTATTTTTTACATACTATATAAATATATATGCCTTATGTACTTCAAATTTTACTGTATATTCTAAAATGATCCTTGAACTCTCTGCATTTACCAACTAATTTTTCAAAAAATTGTGGAAACGTTAGCGTTGACTTAGTATCATACTTTATTGTATTGGATTTTCATATAAAAATTCTAAAAAATTTATTGAATAAATTTTTAATTTGGTGCCTCATGACAGACGGACAGACAGATATAGCTAGATTGACTCTCCTTTCAATGGTGTGATCTTATTCAAACATATATTTTAAAGGGTCTATTATGTCTCTTTCTACATACATTTGCACAGAGGTGCTGGGCATTAACTTATACAGAAACTGTGTATTAAGTGGAAAAAGTGGGCGCTGGGAGAAGCTGTTTGGTGTTACAAAAATATTTGAAAAGAACTATATGCGACACCCAAGCTAGGCCGGCTAGTAAAAATCGACTTACAAAAAAATTTGTTTTACTTCTATTAATAATTTCTTAGGACTTAATTATTTGTTAGATAAAGGCTTCCGACGTTGGGGTTTGTCTAACTAGTGTTGAAAGACCTCTGCAATTGAATTACTTTTTGTTTAATTAAACCCTTATAGCCACTTATGACACCGTGCAAACTGCCAGAAATTTAAAAAGATATGTAAAAATTAACAAATTTTGACTTTGTCGAAGGTTCTGGTTCGAAAAAAGATTTCAAAAATGACCACGAAAAATTTTCCTTAAGGATCGTTCTCAAGATATCCCAAAAAAAAAAAAAAAACTTTGTTACGTTTTTACTATATATCTAGAGAATGGAAAGTTCCAAACAGCTAAAATGTACTTAATTTGAAACGTAATTACTTCTCAAAACATACTAAAAGTGTGAAAGTTATACAGTAATAAGTAAAATCAGAGAAATGTTTTTTAGGGGATGAAGTGGTATTCCCTTAAATAAATTTATCTGATTTTACTTATTACTCTATAACATTGACACTTTTATAAGAGATATCTCGAAAACGATCTTTAAGAAAACCTTTTCATGGTCATCTTTAGAATATACGGCCTAAAAATACATCGAAATATACCTATGAGAACCAAGAACCTTTTTTGGCTGTAATCAAGTGTAGTCGGATAATCGAACGAAACTGATAATTTCGGTCGAATAATCGAAACTACGGAAAATCGATTCAGAGACTACTCGTTTATTCGACTCATTAGCTCGAGTAAGTAATGCCTGGTTTACACGATTATATATATGTGACACATTTTGGATTGTCTACACACAGAAAAATTAAAAAATAAATTTCTCTGATACATACTGCGACACATTAGATTTTTTGTGTGTAGACAATCCAAAATGTGTCACATATATATGATCGTGTAAACCAGGCATAAAGGCTTGATAACCAGTGATGCCATCTTCGCTTTTTTTTCTTGCTCTTTCGCACTCATGCATGGTAAACTGTACAGAAATTTTAAACAGTACAACATGTGTATGTGAGAAAGAGAAAAAAAAAAGCGAGAGTACATCACTGTTAATATCATCTGTTTGTCGAATAAATCCTAGTCCTAATTAATATGCCTTATAAATTGTAATGCTTAAATATTATTTGCATCAAATTAATGTTGTGATGTGATATTAACGATTGCCAATGACAGGAAAAACCTATGCCCCACATCCCATAATAAAAAAAAACATTTTTCACAATTTCGCATTTCTCATTTATTTTAGTTTTCTTCTCAAATTAAAATCATTTTATGAATATATTTTTTTTTTTTTTTTTTTGCAGTGTATACATAAATCCATATACAATATTTGGTTTGTAGTAAAAATTATTAACTTAAATAAAAATGAAAAATAAAATATAAAGAAAAAAAATGATATCGACACAAAAGCTTGTTTATAGTTTAATTATTTAATTAATTAATTAATAAACTAAATGAAATTCGTATAAAAATAGTTTACTTTGTAGGCATTTTTTGTTTTTCTTTTGTTTGTCTTTTACAATATTTAGAGGAACAGTTCAGAGTCAGCAATAGAAAAAGAGCTAAAGAGATATGCTAAGAGAATTTATTAAATATTTTTCCAATTAATAAAATTATAAAAAATATTTTTAAATAAAGTTTTTTTTTTCTCATATTTTAATATATAATATATTTATTTATTTAATTTATTTATATACACTTAACTTGTTTTTACACTGAATATAATTTGCATTTTGTATGTGTGTATGTGTGTGTGTTTTTTTGCGTTTGACTTAAATATATTAAAAAACTAGACTAATGATAACATTAAGTACACAATTTATTTTTTATTTATTTATATAGAAGAAGACTGAGCATGAGTGGGTGTATTATTTTTTTTTTTTTTTTTATATTTTATTATGTTGTTTTGTGTGCTATAAAAAAAAATTATATAAAATTTTCGAATTTAATTGACACTGAAAGATAAAAATGATATTTATTGGATTTTGGGTGCATTAAAAAGGCGTATAAAATAGTTGTGTGATGAAATAGTGGAATGCCTAAAGTATCTGTGCATAATTTAAATAACCAACATTTTTGAACACTGTTTGCACTAGAAAATCTTGAAAATTCATTAAAAATTGGCAAAAGAGGCTGTGACAAAAAAGTGTAAGATTCTTACCGTCACAAAAATGTTAACAAAAAATCTACGTTGCAGATCATTGTCGCAAATATTTATCAAAAAAAGTGTAAAACGTTGACTATGTCCTATAAAAAAAACGATACTCATCGATTTTACCTGAAATATTTCACTCAGGGCTTTTTAGGATCGCTGATTACGAATCAGACATCATATTTTTTATATTCAAAATAGTGGATACAATAAGGTGAAAATTATGCTTAGGAAACTATGACTAAGTCAAATGAACTGCGAAGTAATTATTTGACATGATTCGTCTCGTTTGACTTCGGCACGAATCGACTCAAAGTATATCAACTTCGACAAACATCCAGTCGGATACTCGGTTGAGTTAATCAGATACTCGGTATGAACAAGCATGAAAGTATTTTGACAAAATGAAGCTCAATGGTAGCAACAGTTGCCTTAGAAAAAACCAAAGGTTTTCATATTTAATTGTTTTTTTTTTTTGAAGTAACATACTTGTGACGTCTCTGCACTTAATAAGAACACAACAACAAAAACAAAATAATATATATAATGATTCGAGTAAAAACTCGAGTAATATTCGATCGATCCAATAAACGAACTATTCGATTAGGTTCGAAACTTCAAACTAATTGTTTCTCGTTTAAAAGTGTTAATATATGAGCTGAATTAAGGCATTCTCATAATCGATTCATTCGCTCGAGTCGATTATGAGTCGATTATATTCATTGGGCAGGACTCTAATTGGAATGTAGAATTCGATTGTATATTCAGTGATTGAAGGAAATGTCATTTGACAAAGTCATTTGACATTGTCATACGAAACTCGAAAGAAATATAAATACATGATCAGCATCACATGAAAATGACAGTCATTTGAAAAGTCATGTGACAAAGTCATTTGACAAAGACAATAAACAATTTTTAAGTATATTATTATATACAAGTGCATATGACAAAGTTGTATGATAAAATCATTTGACAAAATCATTTGACATTTGAATTTAAATTTTACATGAATATGTCATTCGACAAAGTCATGTAACAAAGTCATTTGACAAAGACAATAAACAATTTTTAAGTATATTATTATACAAGTGCATATGACAAAGTATGAAAATCATTTGTCATATGCACTTGTCATTCAAAAAAATTTAAATTTTACATGTCATGTGATTCATTTGAAAAGTCATTCGAAAAAGACATGTGACACTTTTAAAGTATATTATTATATATATAAAAGTGACATACATATGACAAAGTTATATGATAAAGTCATATGATATCATTTGACATAGACATATGCCAAATCAAACGTGCCAATTATATGATTACATTTTCAGTATTTTCAATCACATTTTTTGTTTTTGCTTGACTTTGATTACTCAATTAAGAAAGTCATTTGACAAAATCATTTGACAGTGTCATTCGAAATTCAAATTCGAAAAAATTTAAATATTATTAAATTTCATTAGACAAAATCATTTAAAAAAAGTCATTTGACATAGACAATAAACAATTTTCAAGAATATCATTATACTCCAGTGCATTTGACAAAGTCATTTGACAAAGTCATTCGACAAAGACAATAACAAAATTTGAAATCTATTATAATCAAGTGCACATGAGTACAAAGTTATATGACAAAGTAATTTGACAAAGTCATTTGACAAGGTCATTTGACAAGTCATATGACAAAATCACACAGGAAAATTATTTGATGAAATTTTCATAATTTTCATTAAATTTTTTTTTTTAGATTGGTTCGCCTTTGATTACAAATTCGGTTGAGGAAATCATTTGACAAAATCTTAAATTATGATTAGACAGGCATATTATTTGATGTAATTTTTACAATTTTCATTCATAATTTATGTTAGATTTGCTTGCCTTTGATTGAAAATTCTGTAAGTTTGAGCAAATCTTTTGTCAGTTCTTTTGAAAGTTCTCAGTGCAAACAGTGCTTTCAAGTGGCTATCTCACATTTATAAAATTTCTTTAAGATTTTATTTATTTTTTTTTTTTTAAATACAAAAAAACAATAAAAAAAATTATAATCAGTCTAAGTATTTTTTCTTTCTTCGCGTCCTTCCATGTTTTTTTTTTTTTGTTAAACAATTATATCAACAACAATTTAGTTATACACTAAATAAGAAACAAACAAAAAATATCTGTGACAAAAATTTGTCACATTGAAATTTAACTAAAATTATTTGGATACATAGATTCATATACTTAACGTGTTTTATGTTCAGCAACAAATCATTTCGATCATTAACATTTAAACCATTTTGAAATTTATTTTTCCATCACCATTTGATGTGTTTTCTTTAATAAAGAAACCAAGAGACAAAAATATCACGCGTAAGGTTTTTTTTTTCATTTTTGTTTCCTTGAAATCATTTTTTTTCTTGCATTCTTTCGGTTGACAACAATTTAAATTACTGCCAACTTACCCAAAAAAAGTCGCCATTGAGAGATACATTTTAATTTCGTTTAATACCGCCGTTGCTTTGCTGGTGTATAGTATTCTTTATTTATTTTTTATTTTTGTTTTTATTTTTGGCGTAACCTTCTTTATTTTTTTACTCCTCCTTTCACGCATAACGTGATGCTGTGGCCAGCATTGATGATGATGATGTTGCCGATGATGCTGTAAAGACCCAACGTTGTGTACTTAGCGCTGAATTGCAACGTTGTGCTGTGACTCCATGCTCATTGTGATCCCTTGAGTCTAGGCAGACATTAATCTTATGACTACGCACAAAACCACCCTCGCGCATTGTCCAGCGTTGATTTGGTGAATCGTCGCACGGTTTCAGTATAACTTGTGAGCCGCGTGCAAATTGTACGAGCGTCAGGCAAAGATCATCATGTTTGATTTCACCGCGTTTTGTAAAGGCCCATTCTTGATTGCCGCCCGTATTATGGCAGGGAAAGAGTCCTGAATAGCATGAGAAGAAAAAAAAAAAGAAAGAAAAAAATGAGCATATATGAGTGTAATGAAAGTGGCAGGCATTTATATTGTATTTAATTGCTTTCATTTTGTTTATTGCAGTCAGTAATTGTGCGTTTCTGTATTTGTTGTTTTTTTTCTCGTACGTTCTTTCATTCGTATGTAAGCTTTTCCTGCATGTCCTTCATATATACGTACGTACATACATGTCCTTTTTGCTGATATTTTAATTAAATACTTTCAATGCAGTGAAAATGTCGGTCAACATTCGTTCATTGTGTGTTTTGTTGCTTGTCTTTAACTTTCGTTTTTTTTTTCTTCTGTGCTCTCTGTACATGAACTGATAAATTGACTTTTAAATTGATGCTCTGACATTTTTCATACCCTTTTTTAATGTGCTTTAATTAAATGTAGTCTATTTGCTGTACTATTTTGTAACATGTATAGAGAACTTGTCTGCACAGAAGTACAATGCACAGAGCCTAACAAAAGCAGTGTTTTCCAGATAGCAGTATTCGCAATAAGGAAAGCTTGCGAAGGTATTACAACATTCCCAGAGATTCCCAGCCATTGGACCATGGAAAAAAAACGAGATGGCGGATGGAAAGATAAGCGAAAATGCAGATTGAAGCATTATATTTGCCAAACTCTCTTCGGACCGACTGCAGAATATCGAAAATAATGTGTAAAAAACCAAACAAAATAAATCTTACAGTAACTACTTCAACTCGAGAGGAGAGACTGCAGGCAAACAAGGTACTGCCTAGCGGCCTCACACGCTGAGAAGTTAGGAATAATTATCAAAGAGGACTGTAAGAAATCTAATGAACAGAGTACCGGGTAGTATCTGGAACACCTTCTCTACAGCTACCCAACCATATGCAAGATAAGAATAAAATATCTTGGCGGATCATTAGAAGATGCGTGCCGTAAGACTTAAAATATCCACCATAGTATCACTGAGAACTAAATTGTTCAATTTGGGACCCCCTACGTGGTCAGCTGACACAACCTTTGTATCATGTGCTGGGGCATGATACAATAACTAATGATAATGGCAAGAGCATTTTTTCTCTCAGTTTTAAATACAACGGCAGTCAGGCTGTGTTTGTCGATGTGAAAAATAACAACAAAGAGGAAAACAAAAATTTGCTATCTTCTTTACACTTGCAAAACTGAGTAAATAGAGAAAGTCCGCCATCTCTTTCGTACTCATATATTTCATAACTTGGTAACAAATGACCAATTGCCACTACCATTAGTAATTGTATCATGTGCTGGGGTATATTCTCTCTTATCGCTCTCTCTTTCTCTCTTTCTTTCTCTCTCAACACAAGCTCTTTATGAACTGAAGTCTGCATTACTGACTTTTATGTATGCATTCATAGACCAATACTATAGTACTCCAGTCGTAACGCTTAGAAATGTTATTATTGATTAGGATATAATTTTCAATACTTAATTTTATTGTATGGAAAAAAATCTTTTTGTAACAATCTTTATGAGACATATGAGATTTGGAAGATACTAGCCGGTACCCGAGACTTTGCTCGCGTTTTTTTTTTGCTTCTATTTGGTGGCTGCATATAAATTGTTGAAAAAATTTGGCTTCAAATTTCGGAAATCCCCTAAACACGACTAACCATCATTCAAATGCGCCCAGTTTCAAGTCTCTTCGTCTATTCAATCCAAAGATATGACTTTTTTCAAGGCTCCCATTAGGCCCCGGGTCAAAGTTTTCTAAAATTCCGTCTAAGTGCACACCTGTAATAAAAAAAAATGGTCAAAAAATCTATGGGTCCCAGTTCCAAATTCCGGGAATCCCTTGAGCACCTTGAACGCCAAACATGTTTTTTAACCATCTTTCAAATGAGCCCTGCTTTGTCTCTACGTCTCTTCACTCCAAAGATATGGCTTTTCCAGTCTCAAGGCGTCCATTATGCCCCGGGTAAACGGAACCGAGAGTAAGTAAAATCTTCGTATAGAACGAATGAAAAAAAAAAAACACATTTAGACCAGTAAAATGCAGAATTTTTAACCCTAGCCCGTTTTCCCGTATAAGCATAATCTTTTCATCTAAAAACGGTTCCTCTAACTCTGAAGTACAGCATGAAACCCTAAAACTGCAAACTAGAGCTTCGAATCGGGTGATACTTCAAGATCCCGTAGGTCCCCCGCCGGAATTTTGATTTTGCGTCCAAAAATTCAAACGCTTAGTAAACTACTTTTTCTTTATTAAGAAAAGCGCTTGAATATTTATACATTTTAAGATTTTAGCTTAATCAATTTAATAGGGACCTGACGATCTTCTCTACTCCAAATAAATGTTTATCATGAACGCTTCGGGTTTTTTATTTATTTTAATCAAGTTTTAAATATAAATTCGAGTGTCATTAATGTTCTAAAATGTCTTATCTGTAACTCAAAAATCATATACTCAAAATTTGAGCGAAATCGGTCCGACCGATTTTCAGTTTTTGAGAAAATAATCTATTTTGACCGTATATACAAACAAATTATGAAACATTTTTTTTTAATTGAACTTAGTGAGGTGTTAAAAACGACAAAAGCCAAAGTGACCTAATAGCATTTATGCTTTTTGCCGCGAATCGATAAACGATTATTTTATGATTATTTTATACTTTTCGTGCATGTTCCAAAAAAAGCCTCATTAGAGCCTGACATAACTACAAAGAGCAGACAGTGCAGTGTATAAAAAAGACACTTAAACTGAATTAAATTTTAATTTCTGACTTAATTTATTGCGCATTTTAAGTCTATAAAATGTGCTATAAATATTTTACAACGCTTAATTGTCTGCACGTTAGCCAGCGCTGTGTGGTCAAGTTACAAATAATAAAAAATGTTACAGAATATTTAAATGGAGGAACTTTAACTGAACTGTGTGAAAAAAATTTAAGTCGATTTTTTCTTTTTTTTTACTGGTATGCTTAAATTTCCAATAAAAGAATGTCAGTCAGTCATTAAGTGAACGATTACAACAAGAACAATGACAACATTTACAATAACAACAAAGAAAACTTCATAGTTACTCACCGACAGTGCCATCAACTAAATTGCCCATTGTATCCAAGCATTGTGTTACATCTTGTCTAAATTGTCCAAACTCTTGTGGCTCGGGCACTTGTAAATCAGGATAAACATTCTCCAGATACCATTTAAAGGGTTTGCAGTGTAATTTCTCCTTTAACGCTAAACGGTCATCAATGCTTTAATGAGGCAAACAATGGAAAACAAAAATAGAGAAAAAAAAAAGAAGAATAAATTAGTAAGAAATCTGGAATAAGTAGAAGCAAAGTAAATAAATGCGAAAAATGTGCAAAACGCACGCAAACAAAAGAAACGAAAAGAAAGAAATATAAATAAATAAATAAACAAAATAAATATCTTCAAGCATAATATTCAGCATCCTATACCACCCAACCTCCCATTCACCCACCACAAACAAATATACTCACTTGCCAAATGGAATATTTTTAGCCAGCGGCACAGCATTATAATAATGCTGCTTATAGTCATCCATCCAAACTTCAGCAGCACGTCGTGTATTGCGTGCGAAAACATTTCCGCTGCCACCGGGGAACGTATACGGATGTCGTTTACGAAAAACATGACCGACACGACTGCACGGTATAATCTCTAAGCTGCCACCGCATTGCCAAACGCGAAATGAAATTTCCAAATTCTCACCGCCCCAAACATCCATTTTCATATCGTATTTACCCAATTTATTGAAATACGCACGATCGATAACAAAGAGGCCACCAGCAATCATTGGTGTACGTATGGCAGTGGTTGGATCATTATGACGTGCCGTACGTTCTGCAGCACTCAGATATTCCCATTTAAAGATTAAATTCCAATCGAAACCACCACGTAAATCAGCCGAAGCGCCTATATATTGAAAATTATCCATGCTAATGACATCGATTACGGGACAAACGACACGCGTTGGATCTTCGCGTACACGTTCCAATAATGGTTCCAACCATTGTTCATTACATTCGACGTGACTGTCGAGGAATGTTAGAACACCGGAAACAGCAGCATCGGCACCACGTACACGTGAACGTACCAGACCCTCACGTTTATCATTGCGTATAATGCGCACTTTATCAATTTTTGCTAATTCGAGTCCATCATCAGCTGAAATTTTTTTTTTTTTTCGAGGAGAAGAATTAAATTGTTTCGTTTTATTGGAATTAGTTTGAGTTGGATACTTACGATGATCACTAAAATCGTCAACTAATATAATTTCACGTATCAGATACTCTGGACTGCGATTTAGTACACTAACTATGGTGCGTAGCAGCGTGGAACGTGCTTCATTATGGAATGTTATGATAACACTGGTCTCTGGTAGATCCTTGCGATAATCTTTGTTGCGACACCTGGAAAATAAAGAGAAAAATTGGAGGTATTGTAAAAAACATTGAAAGTGGAAACATAAGAATTTCTGATTTTAATTAGGGATGAAAATTTCTTAAAGTAAATCGATAGTTATCGATAACTTAAAAAAATCAATAATGAAGAAAAAATTGGAGTAATACAAAATATGGTGTAATTATAACTTTGAGTTTTACTTTGGAATGGAGACTTCTTGAATAAAATCAAAATTTCAAAATACGGAGTAAATTTGAAAATATTTGATCTTCAGGAATTACTTAGTTATGGGAACTTTTTGAAGTGTATCGATATTAATCGATATCTCTAAACAAACAATAATATCGAATTGAAGAAAATTTTGGGGTAATGTTAAATATTGTGGAATTTAAAACCTTTAACACTTCGGGCTTTAATTAGAGATGGTTACTTCTTGAAGCATGTTGAAATTTTTGATATCTTTCAACAAGTCGATTTGAAAAAACATTTTATCTAAAGAAAAATACTGTGTAAATGGAATCATTATAGTATCTGATTTTACTGAAATATGGCAACATATGAAGTATATCGATATATATCGATATCTTTAAAAAATCGATATAATCGATTTAAAAAAAATATTGCAGTAATGTAAAATATGATGTAATTGGAACCATTAGAACTTTGAGTTTACTAAGAGATCGAAACCACTTGAAGTATATCGTATTTTTCGATATCTTAAAGAAATCGATTATATCGAATCTAAGATTTTCTAAAGGGAAAACAATTAATTTTTTGTTTTTAAATAAAAAGTTTACTATCACATCGATATGATATCAACATAGCATCGATGCTTCCATAATCATTTCAACGTTAAAATAAATATGGGGAGACAAATATTGAAAAAATATCGATTTTTACCAGCTCTAGTTTTACGCAATTTTTTTTGTGTATACACAACACTTCTCTTACTCAAATTTATACTCACATTGGATTTCTTGTATCCGGTATCTCACGATTACTCGGCAGTGCATCACTAGCCTCTTGATTGAAACGATTACGTATGTATGGATCCTCTCCCGTACGCAACGCGCCGCCCTTTATGTAACCCGACTCATCGAAATATTCAAAATCACCATTATGTGTACTGGGTGCTGCAAGTACCACTCCAGTTCTACCCTCACCAGTGCTAGTGCCCTGCGACGTTTCATCGAGTGCAACAATTTCATTTAGCTTTAAACCCTTTGCAACACGTGCAACATTAAAGTCTTTGGCTGAACCGATTATAATAATATTTCCACCTGGATCATCTGCACTAGTGCCATCGCCAACGCCGCCACCACCACCACCACCGCTGGGATGTAATCGATTTGCATTGAAGTGTTGCTGTTGCTGCTGAAGCAATTGTTGCTGTCGTGCTGTTGAAGCAGCTGAGCTATCGTCCTGATACTGTTGCATCGCTGTTGCTACTTCTCGTAATCGTAGTGCGCGATTTTCCACCTGAAAAGATTGAAGTAAAAATAAATAAATACATTTTGTTTGGCTTGTGTAAACTTTTTTTTTTTATAAATTTAAACTATTTTAATTTTCTTTTTTTTCGTTTTGCCGCTGCTGTGTGTGTGCATAATAATTCAACTGAAAGCGAAAGATAATTTTATAAAACATAAAAGTTTGCTTTTTTCACTTTTTTTTATATATTCTAATTAAATTGGGGTATATTTATTTAGTTACAAACTTTGTAACTTCTAAATGGAAACGTTAAATATTTCTAAAATAAATTAAAATTAGAAGCAAGTGGATCTAGTCACTTTTAGCTCTTCGTACGTCTCTATTTCTCGTTGCATTTTTTAAAACTAGTATTGAAATTATCGAAAATCTGTGGGAAGTCTTTCTAAAACCCATTTATGTTTGTATTGATATCAAAACTAGTCTCCCATTTATGAAGAAATTCCAGGCATAAGCTGTTGTGAAGACTATCAGCGCTTCAAATTTTTATTCTGGTATACAGGATATATTTTCAATATATAGCTAAGGTGGATAGACGGACTAATATTATTTAATAGAAGCGGACAGACACTGCTTGCACTACTGAAGAGTGAACGTCTCAGTTTTCAATTTCTCAGACTGTCTAAGCGTTTTTCGAAATAGACTCTATGCATAATGTGCGGACAGATGGACAAATATATTTTATTAAATTTGTTATACATAATTTATTTATTGAATCTTTAAAAATAATAAATTAAAATTTTCGAACTCTTTTTGGAATTTAAAAATCTTTCTGGTCTTGATTTTAATTTTCTAGGTCCTCGTGATGTATTTGTAGCAGTCAGACGGTCACACAAAACGATGTTGAGCCAATAATTCTCAGTTTAAAAGAATCATTTGAACGAAACTCTTTTAAAATCACTATTTGAAAACCATAAATCATTACCATACTCTTCCAAATTCAATAACTCAGTGGTTTTTGTGGTCATTTTTTTTGGCATAAAGTCGGAATGAGAAGATATTTACCAGAAATGTATACGCATAATTTGGGACTTTAAAATTACTGAACAGTTTTCTTCCGATTTAAGACACTATTTTATAGAGCTGCCATATAACCGATCTGACCAATTTGCATATCTTGCATATTTTAAGCTCCAAAGAATATCGACCAATATATTATATAGCGAGCGAGATATATGTTAATACCAACTTAAAGTGCGCGCTAATAAAAGATTAAGTACTACCAGATCTTTTAAATCTGTTTCGTTTTGTTTCTTAGTCTGGCTAGGTAAATATTCACAATCTTCATCGTAAAAAGCGATAAACAAAACCAGTATCCAAAAATAAAAATATAAAAATGAAGCTTCAAAAAAACTTTAGAATTTGTCTACATTTGTATGATTAATATAAATAATATAGTAGTTCGATCCTAACCAAAATTTCACTTCACAAGTAGGTTGATGTAGAAAGACTTTTAATCAAATATAAAGTAATTTGCTTTTTAAGTTAAATGTTTTTCTTATAAAAACTTAAAAGTGGGCGGTAAAAATAACTCAATACCGTCAATATAAGCTCATGTTTCAAGTTTCAACTCAGTATTTTAAAAAATAAGAAAATAAAAAATCAAGCCACAAAAAAAAAAAAAAACAAGACGTCGGACAGAAGCAATATTCTCGATAAGTGCAAAAAGGCGCAAAAATTCGTAAGAACTCATCAATCTGGACATATTGGGTAATAACTTTTCATTTAAAACTTTTTTGCTCTGCTGTGCCCTTCAAAGGTTGTATTCCATGAAACATATCTGCATCTATTAGTGTCAATCGTTTCGCGCCAATGTTGCAAAAAAAAAAAAAAAAATGGAAGCACATTTTCAGCTGACTTGAAAAATTCGTAAAAAAAAAGTAATGCTAAAAATTTTCAAATTATTCTTTTTTCTGGCTAATAAAAGTTTACAAATACTAAAAGAAAGCTACATTTTAAAATATGAAACAATTAAAAATTGTGCTTTATGCCAAAACTGCTGAACAGATACCACTGTGAATAGATGCAGACAGATGGACATGCTTTGCAAAGTTTATGAATTAAGCTTCATTTTCAAAGAATCTTTTAAAATATGAATATTTTGACAAAATCAAAATTTAAAAATCAAAAATCATGCCAACATTGATCCAAATACAATTGGCGCGGACAGACGGACATGCTACACGAAGTTTATGAAGTAAGTTTCAGTTTCAAAGAATCTTTTTAAAAATTAGAATTTAGACATATTGGAATTCAGAAATATTTTTAATCATCATTTTTAGAGACAGTTTCTGTACAGACGGACAGACAGACAAAAATAAAATTATTGGGAAATCTTTTAAAAATTAGAATGTAAATCCTTTAAAATCATAAATCATTGTCATATTGATTTTGATAAATTTTGATAGATGCGGACAGACGGACATGCTATACGATGTTTACAAAGTATAGTAAGTCTCACAATAAGTTTCAATGAAACTTTCTAAGATTATGGAACACTTTGGAACTCATAAATATTTTAAATTATAATTTTTGAATGCTGACCCATTTCTAGAGGCAGCTTCCGTACAAAAGACAGACGGACTAAATTGTTCTTGAAGAAGCTAAACCCTTTATTATTTAAAAAATAGGCGTGGAGATTCTTTGAAAATCATAAATAATTGCCACTTTGATTCTCATAAACAGAAGCCTTCAATATAACGGAATACGATGTTAATGAAGGAAGTCTCAGTTTCAAAGATTTTTTTCTAAGATTAAGGGACACTTTCTAACTCATAAATATTTTTATTCAAAATTTTTAAATGCGGGCCCTGTTTTTTTTAGTCAGGCTCAATGCAAACGAACAAAATTGTTCTTGAAATGGCCTACATCTCAGACATTTCGGCAGAGTCAAAAAAATCTTAAATTACTGCAGCGTATATAAGCTTCGGTTTAACAATTGTCATTAATTTTTTTTCTATATTTTAAATCTATAAAAGCACTTCACTTTGATGATGATGATGCGCAATACTTTACAAAAAATTGCAAACAAACAAAACGAAAATGCTTCGAGCGCATATTCTGCTGCTGACCTGATTTCTCAGTTTTACACTGAGTTTCCTTTGCGACTTCAGCTCATTAATGCTTTGTTGGACTTCGGTACTTCTACTTTTTTTGTTTGTTTGTGCTTTTAAACTTTTGCTACAAGAAGCATTAAGTTTTGCTAAATTTATATATGTGTGTGCGGAAGGGCTAATGCGTTTTGCTGCATAAAAAATGAACGCAATTTGTTAAGAATGTAGTAAAAACTGATTTAAAAGTTAAAAAAAAAAAAATTATTTGATCTTCCGAAAAAAAAAAACTAAATAAATTACTTATTAATACACCCTCGCTTATTTTATATAGTATCTATGCAATCCATTATTCCTGTGTATAAGCTCTAATGCGAGCCATTAGCTGCGCTTCAAATCCTTTCGAGCATAAAGGACTTCCAACAACAACAACAACAAACAAAATGATAACTAATGATGCATGACTTTGCTGCTTCTGCTGATGCTGCTGCTGCTCGCTCTCTTTCTACAGATTTCGCATTGTATTCATTCAATCAGCACCGAAAACCTAAAATTCATTTTTGAAATACATTTTTGTACTTTAATGCTGCTTCTTGCTGCTTTTTGCTCCTTGCTGCTATTTTAGTTTAAATTGATTACCGCATTTTGCTTTGCTTTAAATTTTAAATTCGCATTCACGTGACTCAATTATTAATTGTTCGCATTTTGGCTATTTGTCATTTTGCTTTTACTTTGACTTCGATTTTGTGCTACTTTTGCTATTTCTGTGATTTATTTACATTTCCTGTGACGCCCTTTTCAGTCTTTAGCGCATTTTGCATTTGCTTTTGACGCCATTTCAGCGAGCGTTTCGCTGTCGTCAAATGGGGCGTATGCGTGATATTAATTTTAAATGCTTTGCAGCATCGCCATTTTCTTTTACATTTTTCGATTCTACTCAATTTGATAATAAAATATGCCAAACGAAATTTCGTTCAGTCTTTATTTGATTAGAAAGATTTTTGTTTTTTTTGATTTAGTAGCGCGGAAAATTTTTTTCCTCGACCAAAAGTGAGAAAAAAAGCTTTTCGCAAACCGAGCATACCAAAAACATTGTCTTCTTTGAAGTTGCCATTGTCTACGACGTAAATTGATTTTAGTTTATTAAATATTTAAAATGCATTAAGTGTAAAATTATGTACGACAAAAAATATGTATCTATAATTTTAATGGAAAATTTTCCAAATGAACGAGCAGGCATATTTTTGCTTGTTTAACCTTTTTAGCTTTTTTTTTGGTAACGAAAAGACGTCCTTGAACCTAAAATTGTTGTGGGCAGACTTGAAAAATTTTTTGCAAATAAAAACGAGATTTAATAGAAAGGATATCCTTTTTTTTTGTTTTAGTTTGACAAATTCAAGCATTTTGATGTTTTTTATTTCGAGATCTCGCTCAACCTTATCTTGACATGCTTTGTTCTTGAAACTGAAGTGTTTGACAGTTACGGATGTAACTTGTAGTGCCAATTATTGATTTGGGAAGAACATAGTTTTTTTAACTTACATGAAAAAACCGCTAGGACCACTTATTTTTGATTTTTTGGGGTTTTTTATTTGTTGCTCCACTCTTTATGGTGAACATTAAAGAAGTATGCCAAGAGACGCTTTTATGAGAACATTCTCCTTATCAACCCATTCCTTATTGAGGATCATTAAGGAGAGTTCGGTACATACGGATGCATTCTGAAAACATTTTCCAATATTGACTCAGATATGTCTTAATTTTGTCAATGATTGAAGCAGAAATTCATGGATATTGCACTTCTCATCTAGAAGTCCAAGGCATTTTTGATCAAATAAAACGAATTTGTCTTTCCATTCGAATTAATCTTCTTAGAACTTTTCGGCTTTATGTACTGTTTGGACTATTCCAATCGAACTAAATTTTTTAATCATTTTTTCTAAATGTGCATGGTAAATGATGATTTGTTCGTGATTTTGTGTTATTCATAAATTTGATACAGACTCCTGATTTACTCTCAGATAAAAATATCCAGGTCTAAACCCAACGTGTCGAAAACAATCGACCAGTTATTTTAAAGCAGTTTGAAAACCTTTACAACAACCATTAGAGCGCTAAGTAATTGATTAATCGGAAAATAATCGATTAATCGAAAAATAATTGAGAAATCGGATAAAATCGTATTGAGCGATTAACTCGAAAATAATCGATTAATCGAAAAATAATCGATTAATCGGAAAATAGTCGATTAATCGATAAATAATCGATTAATCGGAAAATAATCGATTAATCGGATGAAATCAAATTAGTCGATTAATTGTTAAAAAATGATTTTGTTTGATTATTTTATGGTCTTCATATTTTGTATAATAGTTTTTTTGTCTTCCCTTTGTAATTATCAAAAAATAGATTAATCGAGAAAATCGATTTTTTCTCCAGAAATTGATTATAGTCGAACTTTTAGAATAATCGCACAGAACTTATAATAAGGGGCTTTCGAATATGTGGTCTACACTTCAAGGAAGCTCGATATGTCCAACTTCGTATACAAATTTTTGTCATTAGCTAAATTTTTCAACAAAAGTTTCTTGTCAATTTTTTTTTTAGTGTTCAAAGTTTATTTAAACTTCCCATGTCAAGAAAGTCATAAGTTTATTTAAATAGTCACAGACAATATTGAACAAAAGAAATTCCAATAGACTTTACTTATGTATTTCTTGGAAAAGCCTTCAAACGAAAAATGTATTAGAGTCAATCAAATATAAAAAGCAAGGACAATGCTGCTGCTGTGTTATAAAAGTATTATAACCCTTAGACAGTCAGACAGACCGACAGACATACTAACTAACTGACAAGTGTGACGCATTATGACAGTTTGCTGCTCTACATTGCTGCTATACGCATCGATGAAACTATTCAGAACACAGTGTACTGATTAGTTAGCCTATAGAATAGCAGCAGCAGAATATATATCAAAACTTAATCCATACGCAATGAAATGGCAACATTTTGATACGATTCAATGTCGCAAACAATAGATACATTGTGCACCAGCAGCAACAACAACAGCAGCAGCCTAATAATATTAACAATTGCAAAGTACAACTACATTTTGGGGCCTAATTAATTTTATTGTTTGCTGTACAGGATTTGTGGATTCTATAGATGGATTCAATTGAAAAATAATAGCATTCTATATTAAACCAATATCACTGATATATCGAATAAGCGGCTTATTGAAACTGTCATATAAATACAATGTTCATAAATCAAAACAGCGAACAAAGTTTTTAGAATGTATCTATACAAGTTTATTAAGTATCTTTTGCTTTTGTTTGTATGTATGTGTTTGTTTTAACTAAAAATATCTTCTTTTTTTTATAATAAGATACTTTTGTAGCGTAAGATACTTTTGTATCTATTCCATAAAGTATCTAAAACTCGTGTAACATATTGCATTGCATATCTTTGGGCTGTCAAAAGTGTCTGCTGTATATATTCTTGCGGTTTAAGATCGATTACATAAATTTTGCAGACAGTCAGATAGTTTGATAGACAGACAGACAGACAGACAACTGACATTATGCTTATTAAAAGTAACTTTGCATATCAATTACAAGTTTTCTGCTTCTGAAATATAACAATAAAATATTCCAACAATTAATTTCATATCAATTTCAAACCAAAGTGATTTATTCAATATTAAGTAGCACTTAAAAGCTAATTAAAACAAGAGAATGAATGAATAAATGAAACTTAGCATTAAATTACAATTTTAATTACAATTTCTACAAAATCAATAAAATCAATTTGCAATTTTGTTTGCTTCTTTTATTTATTTTTTTTTTGCTAAACTGTGTAATGGATTTTTTTATGCTCATTTTTGGTAAAAGTAAATAAACAAGTTTTAATATTATTTGTATCTTTTTTTATGCGTATCTATGCCATTAGTCAATCAACAAAACCAAAACAAGCTGCTTACTAAAAATGCAGCAACAAGTTTTGCCTAAATTGTCACAGAGCAACATTAAATTGAATTTTTACCACAAATAGATGCGTTTGCTGTACGCTTCAGATACATTTTAACATGCGCGTACGTAGTTCAAGGCAGTTTATATATGCGAAATTTACTTTTTTTTCCATTGTTAATGGCATTGAAAAGCTTTTAACTATGCAATGTGACGTATTTGGTTGATAACAAGCTATTACAATTTGACGTGTTTAATATATAAAATAAATGTGAAAATGAATTGAAATGAAAGGTAATAAAGAGTGACAGTGCACTCAAAAAAGTTAATTCTAAATATTATTTTATATAATACATGTTAAGCGCATTGATACGAGTAGAAGGCTAAGATTAACACTGTACTGCAAATTCCAACTTTTTCGAGCGACATTAATGTGGAATGGAGTTTTTGAAGTGGTTTTTTATGCTTAATACAATCTGCGCTTGGAAACCTCCCATCTCGGTACGCAGTGCTTTTGAAAGTTGTATAGCTGATTCCTGACAGAGGAGCTACAACATTCGCTATTATCACTAAACGGAACGCTGAGATATGCTCTTCTTTTTTTTGAGTACAGGCAACTTCTGTAAATAGTGCGAACCTTATTTAGCAATCTCCTGCTTGATCCAGGGAATAGTTCTTTTATCAATAACTACCTGTACCCTTCCACGCTTCATTGTGGCATATTGTGGTTGCATGCTTTAATAGTGAATACACAAAGCATAAGTTGCATATTCATTTAATTTTTTAACACTTGTGGGTATACAATGTTCTTTGTTTTTCCGTTCTCTGCATAAATGTAGAGGCTATTTGGTTTACCTACACGGGAACACTTAACATATAATTGTCCGTGTGAAAAGCAATTCGCACCTAAATCTAGGCAACATAATTGCAAAGATTGGCTCTGAGCTTTATTGATTGTTATTGCGAATGCCAATCGAATTGGAAACTGCAATATCTTAAATTGAAAAGGCGTTTCGGTTGAAATTATTCGGGAATTCGGGGAATGAGTACATCTTCACCTTTGAATGTCCCCCGTCAATATTGTTCATACACTACATTGTTCATCAATTTCTTGACTGCGAGTCGCGTGCCGTTGCAGAGTTTCGGTTGATTGATGTTTCGCAACAGGATAATTGGCACAACTATCTTCAATTTCATTATGTGTGGTGGCATCCCCGGCAGATCGAGTGAATTTAAAAATTTCGTTGGGTAACGGCTTCCTCTAGTTCCACAAAGGTGTGTATTGACTTATATGTAGTTTCTTTCTGCTGATTCCGCGTTGTACATCTGCATTATTCTCAGCCGCTCAGTCTCTTAAATTGAATCCCGCTCTCCCTCAGTTATATTCAAATCCTCTGTTTCTGCGCGGCGAGTGCGACCTCTTGGGTAGCATGACTTCGTTCATTAGTATTCACCCTAGAACTCTAAAAACCATGAGAGATAGATGAAAGTGATACAATTTTTTTTTTTGCCTTTTAAAGAGGAAAATTTTTTAAGATAACGCTTTTCATTTCATCTGTCATAGTTCTTAACCTAGAACTATGAGAAGCAGTGATGCCATTTTTCTCACACATATGGTGATTTTTTTTAAATTTCTGTACAGTTTATCATGCATGAGTGCTGGCAGCCGGCAGGTGGCGCAGCAGTAGGGGGTAGCTGACGGCCTGCAGGTGGCGCACCAGTAGGGGCACGGGGAAACGCCAAAAAAACTGATATATTTGCAAACGCAGATATGTTATCAACATAAAAAGTAGATATAAACCGAGTACGAACCTCAACACATGTTGTGTCAAAATTTGGGCTTAAACGGTTCAGAACTTTTCAAGTCTATAAGCCTCGAAAAGAGCATATAAACGAACAGAGCATTTATATAGATATAGAAGATGATCAGAGATCATTGTTAGAACTTTACTTTAAAATCTCTGAACAATCTCAATGTTACAATTACGTAAAACTCCATAGAGTTGAATGTCAAAGGTCCAGAACTGCTTCAAAGTGAAATCTTGTTACACAAGTTAAGTTTTGAGTGATGACCTAGAAGCCAAATCATTTGTCTCAATCTGTTATTTAAATGTTTTCACTTGGCCGTTTCAAGGGATATTAAAAACAAACAAAAATATAATTTGTGTGCCACTCCTGATTTTAAATTTCAGAAAATTAAACTAAAAAGTTACAAAAAAACTTGAACTTTTTGTTGCTATTGTAAAAAAAACAAGGATTAAGGGAAAAATATTAATTCCACAAATATGGCTTCACTTGAAACCGAATGCAGAGTGCGAAGTAGTGCAATTTGATAGCTTGAATATTACCATTCGACAAGTCAAGGCCAAGCGTTATGGCAGCGAAGAAATGACGAAGAGTGTATTATGACACACATTGGCTGAGCAATGTGTACCGAGATTCCGTCGATATTTTAAAGTCTTTAAATTTTATAAAATTTCAAGATACAAAAGCATAAAAAGTTTAGAACACAATTTGGAGTGCAGCAATTATTGTTGACATTTACAGAGCAACAAGAGGCAAGCAAGAAAGCAGCGCCAACAACAGAAGAGTTGTATAAAAGTTACCAAATTAATAAAGCTTTATGTAAAGTATTTAAACTTGTACTTAAACGAAATATAATTAATCTTTAAATAAATACAAAACTTTGCACAAAGTTTTAAGCATAAATCACGCAAAATATTTTTTTCTTCTTACCGCAAAATATAATAAGGGACGACACAGATTTTTCTTGTTGACAGTTGTTGAAATGTATAAAGCTTATTTTGATTTAGGAAAAAGACCATTTTTATAGCTTAATTTCGTGCGTTCCTTTGTTTAATTAGTAAAATTTTTGCACACAAATTTATGGTCTTTCTCACAATTATGTATCTATAAGATACATTTTTTGCTTTAAATGTTGCATAGCTCAAAAAGTTTTTGTTTTTTGCGTGCTTGCTTTTGGCATTGTTTGCTCTATAAAGTTTGTTGTTTGTTGTTTTTCTTTGTTTTTTAGGTGTTCAGTCTTCCAGCTGAACGCTTTTTTGAACAGATGCTCAGTTACTATGCATAATTTGGTAATTGGAACGTATCAAATATCTTTTTTAGTTTTCTACAATTTGCAGCATAGTTTGGCATCAAATGCAGCAAAAAAATATTTCTATATTTTTATATAAAATGTTTTAAAGAATATTTTAGTGTTAT
>JAEIFJ010000364.1:0-10964 GCA_018903435.1 Leucophenga varia | reverse complement strand
ACGAGCAGCCAATTACAGCTGCGTCGCCAGCGCGGTGGCAAATTGGAGGATAGGATGGGGGAGCAACCACAAACAACAACAACAACAACTAAGAAAACTGAACTACAACTGAATAGAAATAACTTAGAAGAGGATGATGATGTTGCTGATGAGGAGGAGGATGAAGAAACGATTGAGGAGTCAAGCTGCAGCTCAGGCAGCGATGAGGATTACATAGGCAATCTGCCAAAGTCCACAAGCAAAAAAAACTGTGTGGATACGCGTGAGGAGCGCGCAGCAAGGCGCCTGCTACGCCTGACCCTCACCCTTAATCGAGGAGTAGGACCAAGAGGAGGGGAAGCAGCTGCCAACAAGTCACTAAACCGTCGTAGTTCCTTCGGCAAACAACACAAGGCGGCACCAGCAACTGCAGCTGCAACTCATCACAAGAAGGGAACGGGCCACTCCAAGGCGCCTTCACTGGTAACCAACGATCTCTTGTTCGACTGCAGCAAAAGCGAACGTATGCAGAAGATGCGGTACGAGTTTGAGAAGTTGCCCACGGCGGATCTATGGCATCGTGTCTTCCAGCGACAAGATGCAGGAGAAGAGCACTATTATTGTTACTATGGAACGACGCGTTATCGCAAGCTGCCATACGAGCAGGGCCCCATACCTATGGAGCTAACGAAGCCACACAATTGTACACTATGCACACAACATGTGGAGGTCAAGAAGGAGGAGCCAATGGAACAGGAGCAGGAACAGGATCAATCGAATAGCAATCAAATGGTTTACAAGCACAAGAAGTTGCATCTGCTGCAGCGCTATCAACAACAACAGCAGACGCAGCAACAGGAGCCGTCAACAGCGCCTCCACCAGGTGCTCTGAAATCGATGATGCCCCTGACAACCAAGTGTGATAGCAAGGCCAGCACACCAGAGCTGCTGGAGCGTGATCTGGTGCCGCTTAGTGAACGTGCACAAATTGTGGAACGGGTGCGAGCGACCTCAACGCAAAGCAGTTCGAGCAGCAGTTGCAGCAATAGCCAGAAGAGCTCTTCACGGCACAAGCAGCTGGCCAGGCTGGTGGAGTTGCCGCCACGTAAATCTCAAGGGAACATGCATCCACATTGGCTCTGGTCAGTTGTATAATACGCCAGCGACAGGATTCGCAGAGCAAAACCAATTCGGAAGCAGAAGAAACGCCAGCAATGCCAGCAGCGCCAGCCGTTAAACTGCCTAGTGTGAAACAGGAACCAGCTCCGCCCCCATCCCCATCTCCAGCAGCCTCAACGCGTCTGCAGACTGCAACGCCGGTGGAGGAGATGCGATTTGCCACAGAGATCAGTGAGACTGTTAAGCGCATGCGACGTGGTCAGAATAAATATGATACCTTGCCTGCGCGTGCAATTACCCCGGTGCGATCTCGGAGAGTGGCAGCAGCAACATCAGCAGCTGCTGCTTCCTGCTCCTCGGCACCCGCACCCTCTGTCAGCTACTCCCGCCGTCTGCAGTTAGCGAAGAGGGAAGCTGCGAGCAGCAATAGCAGCAGTGGAGTAATCCTGGGCAAGCGGAAACGACGCCATAATGCCGGAGGCACTCCTCTGCGTGGACAAGCGCAGCAGCAGCAGCAACAGACGCCGGGAGTGACGCTGCTTGCGGGTGTACGCAAGTTACCAAGCAAGAAGGGTCTGCTGGAGTACGAGATGGAGAAGAGTGCGCTGAATACACTCAATGCGAGCATGAAGTTTGTGAATCCCATCTTGATTGCATGGGAGATTGATAAATATCTTGAATTGACTGGCAGAGAGTATGACCTCAATGTGGAAGAGGAAGACACAATGGACACGGCGCCGCCTTGCTCCAGTCTGTTGCGTGAGGAGCAAGTGCAGACGCCTCCATCCTCGACAGATTGCTGCTTTACCAGCGAGTTTGATTTGTGTGATCTACTCGCAGCTGAAGCGGCCGGGGAGAGTGGAGATGATGAGGGCGCGCCAACGACTAGTCTGCGGCGGAACACGAGCTTCAATTGGTTTGCGGGTCATCAACGTAAACGCAAGTGCCTGAAATCGAATCGTACTGGTTGGCCTCGGGTGCAGCGACGGCGTGGGGGCGTGGCCAATGCGAGATTGTCGTTGGTTGAGGAGGCGAAGGATACTCAGCAGCAGGCGGAGTTGCAGCATCAACAGGATCAAGGTATTAAACAGGAGTCACTGGAAACGGAAGAGGAGCAGACGACAACAACAACGACAACAACAGCGACTACAACATCCACGAGAAGAACAACAACTAGTGCTGAGAAGGAGCTAGAAAAGCAGCAACAGGAGGAGGAGGACGAGGATAACGATGATGATGATGGATCCCGATGCTGATGCTGCTAGTCCCGATGGAGATGGAGGCAAAGAGCTGCTCGATAAGGAACAACCAGCAGCAATGACGCCACCAGCCACAGATCTGGACGAGCAGGTGGGCAACGAGGAGGAGGAAATAGAGATGGAAATGGAGCTAGAGAATACAGACGACAATGATGAGGCTGGAGAGAACGAGAGTCAGTTGGACTACGATGATGATGAAACTATAGCGGATGATTTGGTAGAGAATCAAAATTCGGAAGCTGAAATCGAAGCAACCGATGCGGATGTGGAAGATGATGCCGAAGATGATGAGGATGAGGTCGAAGACGATGACGACGACGACGAAGATGACGATGATGATGTCTATGAAGATGCCTATGGTGAGGCGACAAAAGAGACACCAGATCCATTGGCCATAGAGCAGGATGAGGAAGAGGAGGAGGAAGATGATGATGATGATTTAACTGCCTCGTATACTAAACCGGCTGTGGAGAAGCCCCTGCCGGCAAGGCAATCCACTGGAGCATAGTCCAGAGAAGAAGCCCTTCCTGGTCAATCGATACTGCCTGAATGTAACTTCCACGCCCAGCACACAATCTCGTCAGCAGCAGCAACAACAACAACAACAGCAGCGTCGTACGCCACAGCTCAATGGCAGCCTGGAGAGCTGTATATCGCCCAGCGAGAAACTGGGGGATAACTCGGATATATTCACAGTCTCCTCTGATGGCTTGGATACGGACATGGATCTGAGCAACACGCAAGCAGGTGACTCCCTCGAGCAGCAGCAGCAGACGACGCCCAAGCGCAAGTTCGACATTAGCAAATATGCGCCTCCCAAGAATGGAAAGGCGGCGAGTAGCTGTGCCGCTGAGGCGGCAACTGCAGCGGTCAAATCGCTGGCAATATCGCAGTTCCTAAAGAAGGAGGTGCGTGTCACATGTCGGCGCCTTCGAGCGCCCTTTCGCCGCTTTCGGTATCGTCGCTGATCATCTTGAAGTCCCCAACCATCATCATCATCATCATCATCATCATTATTAACTGCACCATTGTCATTGTTATTGTCATTAGTTTTAGTGTAATCAGATCATAGAGTAAAGACGAAGATGCAGATGAAGAAGAAGCAGGAGAATGTTCATTAAATTATCGTATAATCCCTCCATACGTATCAATATATTATATTTGGTATACATTTATATATATTTTTATGATCTTCGTAAATTGATTTAACTTTTTGATATTCCTCTCTCTCCCTCATTCTCTCTTTTGCTTTCTCATTTAACTATTATGTATTTTCATTTTTTTTGTCGTCATTGTTTTGTAATTGTCAAATCGAATCCCCATTAAGTATCACCAAGAAACACACACACACACACCCACACATAACTAGCATAATTTGAGCAAGATACGTAATTGATAAGCCTAGTTTAATTATAGCTTAGACAAGAATTCCATAACCTTTACCCACAACAAATACGATTTCTAAATAAAGACTTCAATTCTCTGTATAAGTTCAGTGTTTATTTTCGATACACACACACACACATCTATAGATATATATATGATGCTCAAACTACTAATGTAAAATGAAGAAAATAAAACCAAAAGCAATTGTAAAGAAACTAAACTAAAACAAGCATTAAATATGTAATTTTAATATATATAAACCGAATTTGATTTGAAAAGATAATAATCTCTCTCGGGGATAGTTAACCCAATTCGCTCTCAACACACACACACACACGCACATACACATATATATCATATGCAAGTCCATGTAAACGCTTTGTGTATTGCCAGAAGAATATATATATTGTATTCATGCATATATATTCTTGATTATGATCGACAATTAGTTCGATTTTTCGCTGTCTGTTTGTCTGTATCAATGTGTCGATCAAGATATTCCAAATCGAATAGTTTACTATAGTCCTCATCGTTGTCTAGTTTCAGGTTCTGTATAGCACCCAATGAGTGAGTATCTTTTGGAATGCAGGGTATCTTAAAGTCGTAACCGGGTGTGCGCACGGCCGTAGCTCTTACACACTGATATTATTTTAAATATTTAATAATGTATTTAAATTTTTCGATCCCAGACCTTCGCAAGCTTATCAAATATGAGGAACAGTTGGCGACCAATACGAAGGAGGACCCTCTTATCACACTGTATAAACGCAACACGGTCAGCTCGCGTGCAAAACTAGATGACAAAGCGAAAGAGAAAGAAAAGGAACAACAAGATGCACAAACACTTGGCGGAGAAAGATCACCAAAACAGCCTTCGAGAGCAACTGTTCGTACTTCCTGTAGACAAACCCATGAGACTGCTTTCAGTATTTCACTTATGAAAAGAGCAACCTCAGAGAAGGATATGGAAGCGATGTGCCGTGATCAACTCCGCTTAAATAATGAAAAGGCAAAGGCAAATCCCGATACAGTTCGCCCTCAAAGTGAGACTGAGTCCGCTTCTGGCAGACAATCTAGAAAGAGAGATAATGGAGGGACGGACATAATAAGAGAGTTTTGTGAACAACTTCGCATAGAAGATGAAAAGGCAAAAGCAAATTCCAATAAATGTCGCCCTCAAAGTCGAAGCCGTAGCAGCTCTCGTCATAGATACAAGCATGGAATGCCAATTAATATATGCACGGATGAGTCTTCTCCATGTCGAGGGTGCGGCATGGTCGAATCGTTTACCTTTGCCAAGCACCAGACCCGTTTCATCGGCCTCAGAAGGTAGGATCAAATAGGGTCGTTTGATAAGTCCGTGACTTTTTGTATTTGCCGCGCACCTGCTCTAAATACAACACTGCTCCTGTCAGCAGTTATCGATTAACAGCTGACTGTAAAATTTTGAGAAAGCTGCGTTTTTTGGTTTGCGTTTTATAGGCATTGAAAGCAGACGATCTCGATCTCCATTTTCGTTAAAATTCACGAGATCGTCTGCTTTCAATGCCTATAAAACGCAAACCAAAAAACGCAGCTTTCAAAATTTTACAGTCAGTTTAATCGATAACTGCTGACAGGAGCAGTGTTGTATTTAGAGCAGGTGCGCGGCAAATACAAAAAGTCACGGACTTATCAAACGACCAATACGAGCTTTTAAAAACCAATCATGGCAAATTTGGTCAAGTTTTTGTCTTTTTACGTTTAATAAACTTTTTTTAATACCTAAACTTTGGTCGCCCGAGAGCCACATTGAGGCAATTTTTGGTTTTTCTTTTATGATAGTCGCCGCCTGTGTCTTGCCAATGTTAAACCTGTGTGTAAAAAATTTATAAGAAATACATTTTCATTAGTTGTACAGCTTACCTTTTGGCTATTTCACGAATAGATAAATTTGTTTTATTATGTTCGTTAATGATTTCAACTTTTTCTTTAAGATTTAAAACTTTTCGAGTTCCCAATCTTCTGGGTTTTTCTTCGGCAACAGGTGAAACGGAGAGCATTTCGTTTTGATCACTCATTTCTTGAGTCTCATATGAAAGAGACGGCTTAGTCTCTTCAGCCTCGAAAATATCTTTCGATTTATATTCAAAATGCTCGAAAAGTTGTTCTTCATCAGCTTGGTAAAGGGTATTGGCTTCTCCAGATGTGGATTCATACGTTATATTGTGTCTATTGCGCCATTTATGCAGCCAACCATTTGAGGCGACAAAGCGTGTCATTCCTAGATCTGTTGCAATTTCCTTGGCTTTTGCTTGAATTGTAGGTCCATTAATTGGAATATTTTGGCGCCGAACCTCTGAAAACCAGTCAAGACACATTTCATCTAGTTGCTTGCCCTTTTCGTTTAAGTAGGTCCTTTTAGTATTTAAATTGTAATCCCCTGACTGAAATAATGATTTAATTTTTTGTTTTTCTTTTATGATAGTCGCTGCCTGTGACTTTCCGATGTTAAACCTGTTTATTAATAAATAAATCAAGTGAAAACTCAATTAACTTAATTTCGTAGCTAACCTTTTAGCTATTTCCCGAACAGACAAGTTTTGATTATCATGTTCCATTATGATTTCCATTTTTTTCTTTAGAGTTAATACTCTTCGCTTTGGCATGTTTAGTTTTCAAACTTTTATATGTGAATATAGTACACAATTGAATCTTTTTTCAACTACACACAATCATTTATGATTTTTGTTTGTTTGCGTCTGGTCAAGAGATGATTTTCTAGAGTTTCATTATTATTATGCATGTCAGCGTTTGTTAAAAACAATTGTGTCTTAAGTGCCGAAACCGTTCAATAAATTATATCCACCAACGGTTAAAAGAGTGTCCGGCCAAGAGAAGCAATATTATTTTACAAAAATACAGCAAAACGGATGTTGCAAACAAGTATTTGCCTAAAGGGTAGTCCGCTTACAAGAGGTGTCTGTTAAAGAAGTTTTTACTGTTAATATATATCGATAAGAATGAGAAGAAATAAGTAGGACTGCTGTGAAAGTGACTTTATTCGTTAGTGAGAATGAATTACATAAATATATTTTTAAACAGAATGTTTTTTATCATATATAAAATAACGGTAAGTATATTCGCTATATAAATTATTTAACATTCAATATATCCATCGAAAAACATCGATACGAAATGCTAATGAACTTTTTCGATGATTCTGTTAATAGCAGCACTTATCGAAGAGTGCTGTAAATATGACAGTTTGTTTCGAGCAGGCACTGTTAACAGGCGGCTTACGGCTTGCTAGCGTAGTTTATTGTACACTTAAGCATGTAAAAATAGAAAATATATTGAATAATTTTAAATAGCCAAGTAAAACTACCTACATAAAAGAATTTAACCTGCTATCTTTACGCATAATTATGAATACAGGTAAATATCATAAAATCAACGCATAAACAGTATGTTAACTTAACATTGATATTACATATTATCTTGTCTGCGCAAAATTACAAATCGATGCGACTAAAAAACCGAAGGAGACTCAATTGTTATTAAAATGTTATAAACAACGGTAAGTGATTTATTAACTCTGTGATGGAATTGTTTCTCCTTTATGTGCCTGAAAATGTTGAAAATATTTGCATACATAGATGTGATATATCTATTTATGTACGTGTGTGTGTGCTTCCATTTACGTATGCATAAACATTTGTATGTATAAATGTATGTATGTGTAGCAGTTGTCTGTTTTGTTTGAACAAAAAGTGATAATTAAAATGAAAAACATAAAAAGAGACAGTTAGAGACCTTCGCTATATCTATTCTATGTATGCACACATGTGTTATATTTAGTTAGGAAATAAATAAGCATACTTCGAAGTTGTACTGGAATGCGTGTGGAAAAATTACAATTTATTGTTGATTAATGTTATAAAATTGTTTCTAAAAGTCCCAGCCGGCTTGAAGAACATAAATTTGCCTATTTGGCGCTGTTTTTAAATATAATATTTATTCCTATTCGCATAAAATACGCAACCATATGCAGATGTGCGAATACACATACATACATACAAACATATCTGAAAGAGTTATGCGAAAATGCTTCTGCGAGTGTCTGTATTTGTGTTAGTAATTTCATATATTTCATTATTCGACTATTTATAACTTACTTTCCTACATACGATACGTGCGTAGATAGTGTTATTATTGATAATACGAATGTTAATCAAAAACACGACAAGATAGTATGCCCTTTAAGACTTTATATAATCAGTGAAGACAGTGAAGAGGGAATTATATTTATTCCTGAACTTATTGGAAAGGGGCTTAATAGTGAAGAGAGAGTGAGAGAGATAGCTATTTATTTTGTCCAAATACAAATACAAGATAGAAAGAACTATATATATCTGTGTATAAATATACATACTTATAGTATTCCAAAGGGGCATTAATGGGGCCTAGTCGAGTTGGTCATGTTTATCTGTCTATACCACGTCGATGTGTCTTGGTCTTGACGTCTGTTACTCCGCCCAGTCATCAGTTTTGTACTCAATACATCTAGCTTGCCACGACTAACCTGACTAACTGCATTATATAACTTGTATTAACGTCAATCTTTCTCCTCCTCAGGTATAATATGCGAGCTAACGATGAGACAAATATTATGCCACAAAAATTTATTGAAATTGCACACAGAAAAATGGAAACAGTATCCAAGATATCCTTGATATTGACCGTGTTGCTTGTTTACAATGATGTTGTCGGGATCGTAGCAGCCAGTCAACACAATTGCCGTTCCGTCTATAGCGAGAGAAACGCCACGTTTCAGCAGCAGAACCTTAGTGGATCCTCTAAAGAAACAGACATTACCACAATCACCCGTAAATGGCAGGAGCATGAATTCTCACTACTTGGCTATAAGTTTCATTTACCCTTCGTGGGTTATGCTGTGGATACGGATGCGGATGATAACGATGGTGTAGACGATGCCTGGTTACAGGACAGCAGCAGAAGGGAACAGCAGGAGGAGGAGGAACCAAAGGTGGCAGAGCATTTGTTGCTCAGCCCCAACCAAGTGGATCCTGCAGCAAACATATTCAAGCTACAGTGTGAGAATGTCAGCCTGGCCAAGATCAATTCGGAGCTGCCATACAGGGGGCACTTTAACTATGAACAAGTGCAGCTGCAGCATGTACCTGTAACGGAGGGAACGGATGATGCCTCATTGCAGTTACCCCAATACAATAATCTGCGTCTGTTTAAGTGGACACAGAGTGCACTGCGTGATGAGACACTCAGGCGGCTATTCACGCAGCACACACAACGTTTTGAATCTGTGGAAACGATGGACTTCAGTGGCAATGAGCTCCAGTGCATTCAATGGGCTCATCCGCAGGCAGTGCGTCGCCTCAAAGTGCTGCAATTAAGCCGCAATCATTTGGCGAACTGCAGCAGTCTGGCCGAACTGCAGTACATGAATCATTTGCTGGAGCTGCATCTTGATGAGAATCAATTGCAGCGTCTGCCGGTACATTTTCTACATGAACTCAGCGAGCTGCGTCTGCTGAATCTTAGCGGTAATGCGCTGCAAGAACTGCCTCGCAATATCTTTGGAGGGTACCTCCGGTGGAAACCCCCCTATCTGGCCAAGAATCAATTGAGTGTGCTGCCCTTTCAACTCTTTCAGACCGCACGTGAACTGCGTCTCTTGGATCTCAGCGAGAATCGCCTGCTCTCGTTTCCGAGAACTTCTTCACCCTCAATCGGGAGCTGCGCCACCTGAAGCTGCAGCAGAATCGCCTGCAATCGATCAGCAAGCATAGCTTCTATAATCTTCGCGAGCTGCGTCACCTGGATCTATCACAGAACGAACTGGGCAGCATCAATCGCAAAGCCTTTGAGTCGCTAGAGAATCTCCTTGTTTTAAATATATCGGGCAATAGATTAACCACTTTGTCCTCCATCATCTTCCAGCCATTGAATGTGCTACGCCAACTAGATCTCAGCCGCAATGAGTTCAAGCAACTGCCGGATGGACTTTTTCAGCGCCAACGTAAATTGGTAATGCTGCGCATCGATGAGACGCCGCTGGAACAGTTGCCCAATTGGATATCACGTAGTGGCGAGGATTATGTAGATCCACAGATCCTACAGCGTCTGCGTTACTTGTCCATACAGCGGAATACGCATCTTTCACAGCTTCCAGCGACTATGTTCTCCAACGTGCGCAATGTGCGTGAGCTGCTGCTGGCCGAGAATGGTCTGGTCACGTTACCTTCCCAGATCGGCAGCCTGTCGCGCCTGCGTCGCCTTAGCGTGCGTGGCAATCGACTGAGTTCGCTGCCTGAGAGTCTGAAGGATTTGGCACAGCTGGACTATTTAAATATCCTGGGTAATGAATACATCTGTGACTGTAGTATGTATTGGTTGTCGGGTTGGTTAACCAACTCCAGCATGCCGCTACGCCGATTGTCCGCAAATGATCAGATAGATAACCAGATCGATGAGCTCAAGTGTCAATATGGCTATCCCGGGGATATGTTGCGTGTGCTGAGTAACCTCAACTGCAGTGTGCCCATTGTGATGCAGTCCTCGGCGCCAAAGATGTACAGGTTACATGCTACGGCCAAGCTGGAGTGCATGGTATACGGCAGTCCCACGCCCGACATTATTTGGGTGAGTTTAAAGATATATATTGTACTGGAAAGCATATACCCTTTATGGGAAATACCCTTTAATAAAAGGGGAAAAGCCAAAATGTGCTAGGGAAGCCCTCTTTCTGCTTTTTAATTGAGTTTATCTCTGTTTTAGGTTACTCCACGCAATAAGATTCTACGTCATCATGCTGATCCTGACAAGCGGCCGATCATTATCAACAGCGACAATGAGCATCAGCCGAGCAAGTTCGAGTTGTTTGCCCTAACGGACGATAGCAATGTGAAGGCATTGAGCGTGAACATAAGCCGGCAGAAGAGTATAGTGGGGCAGCGTGTGGTGCTCATCGAGAACGGTTCGCTGCTGGTGCACAACATATCGCGTGGCGACAGTGGACTATACACCTGCTCCCCTTTAATCTTGTGGGGAATTTTTCGGGGGCTTTGGTTGGTTTCCCTCCGTTTCTCTATCTCAATGCCTGCTAATCTTGTCTTCCTTCTGCAGGCTCTATATCGATCCCATAGTGTTTTATCGTGTAAAGATTGAGAGTTTGCTGGCGGGCACTCTTTTGGCTACTGC